>LKNJ01001224.1:0-101178 GCA_002120245.1 Maccullochella peelii | reverse complement strand
CCTACTTGGCAATAAATCTGATTCTGATTCTGATTCTGATTCTATGCAGTGATTATAATCACTAATAATCTCAATAAAATTCCTTATTTACTGATTTCCTGGAACTGTGACGGCAAGGTTTGACATGAGGTGACGCGCTGAAAACAGGGATGAGTGTGAACTTTCAGTGCTGCAGCAGGTGGCCTCGGCTCCTAGATGGTGTTCTGGTGCAGAAAACTGACTCACTTTTCCCGACATGTGATTCCGCTATGGCTGGAATTTCTTCCTGTAACAAGTGTTACAACATCCTTTTTCCCGTGAGGCTATGACTATACGCTGCTCATAGACACGGGGTCACTGCTTTATCTTTTTGTGGGTGAATTTCAGTGTCATAAACCATTTTCAGAGGACTGGCGGTTAACAGAAGAAGAAGAAGAAGAAGAAGAAGACACTGCCGAACAAATTTAGCTTAATGTCTTAAAAGCTCCTTTCAAAAGATGATTAATAATTACCAACGTATTAGTGTGAATCAAGTCGTTTAATTGGGAGTCTACTGCCGTACACTCAATACAAGCCTGTAATGCTATGATATAATGCTATTTTATACAGTATTTTACCACTGAAGGGTCCAAGAATACAGCTACACCCTCACCCCATGACTCCTAACATCCAGAACGCAGTTCTTAGAAGTATTCAGGAGTACATTTTTGAGTGCAGTTTCAATTTTGAGCAACACTAGTAGAAGAAAGAAAGAAAAACTGGTAGGCTACAGTCACGCTTCTACCATAATATTTCTAATATAATATATATTTGAAATATTTCAGATTCTTTGCTGACAAACTTGTTTATCTGTATGTTATTTTATCATTTGTATTATTCATTCACTTGTAGAGATAAAGCGGTTTGTGGGGGAGGACGGGTCATGTAAACATGAATCAAATATAATGTATAAATATACATTTCAGAAAGTCATACTAGTTCTGTCTCCTAATACTGAAACATGCGGTTTGTGCTTTAATTATTGCAACATCTGGTTTATCTGTCCAGCGCTCGGCCATTGACAACTACTAAACATGTTTCATGCATTCTTTAGATTTTCCCCTGACGGCCTGTTCAGCTACACAGCAGGCCTGACAGGGAACTGGCGCCAGATGATACAGCTCAGCTCTTGACTCCATGTTGTTTGTCGAGGCCTCTCAGCTCAGGTTTCGTAGACCTGCTGTATGCGTTGAAGTGATCCATGCAGAGTTTTCTGTAATGGATTATTAAAGGTCTGCTGACTTTTTATTAAATGCTCTTTCCTTGAAGACGAACAACTGTTTGCTCGTTACATGTTAATGTCATATTACTGCTTGGCTTCAGTGATCCTGTGTCATTTTATCAGGAAAACGTGGAAAAAGAAAATGTTTGCTCTGTTTTTCTGAATTAAGAGAAGAGAAGCTCTCATTTACGTGATTTACTCGATTTCATGGAAGCGAACTCGTCCCGCCTGTTTAGTTGAATCCAGTTTTATTTTGGTTTGGGTTTGAGACGCTGGGAGATACTCGTGTCTCTAACTAATACAGATGGTTTTGTTATTAGTTTGTTAACTTGCATGCAACTTACTACACCTTACCTGCACTGACCCTGTCGTGCAGCACTGCTGGAGGGTGGAGCTGAGGTGAGAGGTGAGAGCTTCTCGCACGAGTTTGAGGCATCTCATTAATTCAGAAAACGTTTTGTTCCTCAATGCGTTACACTCCTGTACCTAACCCCGTAATTCTGACTTATAATTAGCAGAAAACTGTCTCGTAATTATGTTTTCAATTGGTTATCAGTCAGAATCGGATTTTTTGCCAAGTTTTCACATACAAGGAATTTGCTTTGGTGCATAAATAAGCATAAACATATATACAGATATATAAAATAAAGCCACTAAAAGGCAAGTAAAGAAGTCAAGAATACAAATATAAAATAGAGAAATTAGCAATAAAAAATGTGAAGAAATTATAAAATAAAATAGAATAAGAAAACAGTACAATAACATGAAAACGAAGAGCTGTGCAGGATGTGCATGAGACATTAATGTGAGTAATGTGGATGGTTTTATGATTAGTGTGGTATTCTATGCCTTGAGTGAATAACCAATCAGATGTCCTAATGATGTAAAACAACAGTTAGTACGTCAACATGCTCATCTGTCCTTGGGATTATTCAGGGAAGCTCTGCTGGTTCTGGAGCAGCTAAACCAGCTCGGGATCCATGAAGACCAAGTCCTCAATCAGAAATGCAGCCAAGCTGTCAACACGTGTGTCTAAACACTAACGGACCGTTTGGTAACAGCTGAAGTATAACGCACAAGTGGAAATACATCTGAAAGTCCTAATCAGATCACAGAATCTGATCCCTGTTATCTCGTTGTTATGAGATACGGAAGTCATAATAACGACGTGAGGTCTTTCATTTTCTTCTTCTGTGGTGAATGTAATGTGCTTCTGTAAAAAGACTTCAGTGGAATCTTTTTGGATGAATGATGATGCATCATTATTCAGCTTTTTCTTAAATGTATTTGATTTTTTATTTAGTTTCTTTTTTTAATGTTTTTTTAAAAATGATTTTATTTGATTTTTTTTACATTTATTTTGCTTTATAGTTTCTTTTTATGTTTTTAAAAAAAAATTTATTTAAATTTTTTACATTTATTTTGCTTTATAGTTTTTTGTTTTTTGTTTCTTTTACAATCATATATTATTTATATGATTTTATCTTTTGCTTGTACATGTAGATCTGTTTGTGTTGCTGTGACCTGTGACCCTGTTCATGCAGTGAGTTACAGGTGTAATGAGGGAGCTGGGCGTGGCTCTGTAAGCAGTGTGTGCTGATAGTATTCATTGTTTGACCCTGCAGCTGATGCATGTCGTCTTCCATCCTAATAAAGGCATCTAACTTTGGTGAAAAGAAGAAGTGTGCGGGGGGGGAGTACCTTTCTTGTGAACAGTGAAATATATTAACATTTCAAAAGCTGCCTTTGTTGCTATGAAGTGTGACTAGAGAGGATTTAATGTAACAGCTGCTGTTCTCAGCCACCATCACAGTTTCTGTGAACAACGTGCCGTATAGTGTTCTTAATTAGTCTGTAGATCACATAACAGATTAGTTCTGTGAGACAAAACACTCAGAGTGAAAGTAAAGAAATGAAAGTAAAAACCAACATGAAGCATGTTAGCACGCACCTCCAGAACAGCTTCACTGCTCCTCGTTACAGATTCTCCAGCTGTCTGAAACTACTGGAGGAACGAAGAGCATTCTGCCAAAAGATAAACCCTCATTTGGTGTGTTGGTGGTGGTGGACAGCACTGTAAAGGCCATCGTGTGTGATTCACAGTGAGTATTAGGGAATAACTTCAAGTTTAGACCTACCACTAATAAAATCATATCATATTAAGAATTAAATCATTTGGCAGAATGTCCACTTCTATAGAGAACAAAAAAGTGGAATAAAAATGACCAACTCAGTTCTTGATGTGAATCAAGACTGAAAGTTTTCCTTTAAACAAACAATTTTTGTTTCTGTTCGGCGTTAATTGAGGCTCAGACAGACTTCAGCCCATTCCTGATGGATTACTGCGCTTGTGGATTCGCTGGGATTTTAGTCATACAAGGTCATAAATCCTTGAGAAAAGATTAGATTAGATAGTCGAGAAGTGTTTTTGCCACTTTTAGCCTTCTGGTTACATGTGATCATTTCCAAACACTTGTCTTAAAAAGTGACTCAATGTCTTCATTTGTATTGCGAAACATGTCGGCGTAGGTGTGAAGAAAGCAGGTCTGTAGGCTGACATCTAGTATACAATATTAATGTTGTTATTTCATCAAATATGTGACATCTTCTTTAAACCACACCCCCCCCAGAAATCTGGATTTTAGAATTGTAAAATCAAGTATTATAAACAGATGTGCAGAGTTTTGGTGTCTGAGAAGCCTTCGAAATGATTGATCTGTTACTCAGACTGGACTTCTTGGACTGCGTTTCTCACCGATGCCTAACATGAAATGTTCCCATGCATGCAAACTTTTTTAATTTGAAACTTCTCAGTAAAGTGAATAGAAGCCTGTAACCCTGTAAAGTTTCGGAATAAAACTTTAAGTTAAAGCTGCAGGGCCGCAGTTACAGCTGAGGATGCGGCGGTCATGTGCTCTGTATTTTGGGGGATAATCTGGGAGATATGGAAGTTTTATCAGCCTGTTACTGCTGGAAGACTGTGTGTACATTTCATTTCATGATAATGATCACTGATCCATCCACTCATATTTTCCAAGATCCTGTGGTGCCTGCGGCCTTATTTAATCATGTCATTTTTGGGGGGTGTGGTTTAAAGAAGATGTCACATATTTGATTAAATAACAACATTAATATTGTATACTTTATGTCAGCCCATAGGCCTGCTTTATTAACACGTATGCCTACATGTTTTGCAATAAAAATGAAGACATTTAGTCACTTTTTAAGACATAAAATTTAACCAGAATGCTAACAGTTAGTAATGTTTCCAACCAAATGTGGCAAAACACTTCTTATCTATAAAAACCACATCCAGCCTCCATGGGCTCAGGCCTGTAATGAGTGTAACTGAATGAGAGCTGTCTGACTTGTTTGCTTGTTAGTTTAGACTCCATTTTAAATGACTAAGCCCACACACAAGGCTTCGCGTGGCTTGATGCCACATGATGCTTATCTCGCGAGGCCTCTGAGGTCGGGGTGACCAGACCTCCAGACCTTCTGGCTGCTTCACAGGCTCAGTCACACCTGGTGACTCAGTCTTCAACACAATACCAAAGGTCTGCTGGTGCTCTCTTGGCTTTTGAATAACAACATTTTGGGAAATACACTTCCTGCTTTCCTCTCGTCTTTGTTTGGAGATGGACGTCCCGCGGGTCGTTATTTCCATAATCCTGTTTAAACTGATCTAAAATAAAAAACACAACAGAGCTTTCATTCTTTTTGCAGCTGAAAGCTAAAAGCCCTTTCAGAAACAACTATCCCAGACTAAATAAAGTCTTCTCCTTGCTCTGCCTGAACGTCTGCTACAACAAAGAGACCCCCCCCCCCGAGCTGATCTGGAACAATATTATCTAACTGATAAGCAGTTAGAGTGAACAGCTCACTTACTCACTTACTTGAAAGTGTTCCACTTGTCCTTGAATTGTACACATTATGTACAGTCTGCAGTGTGCTGTTACAGGCATGTTTTTGGTATTCAGTAGCATTAATGAGAGATCCTGATTCTGAACTGTGATTTCATCACTTCAGAACTCGCAGAACGTGCTGCGGTGACGTCACTACTGTTCAGCTGCAGGAAGCAGAACAGCTCGCTGGACTTTACCTTCGTCTCACCAGAGGAAAGTCATAGATGGATGTATTTAACCACAACCTCAACCAGTCAATGAAAGCAGAGCTCCAGCTGTAACTTGTGCAGCCACTAGCTGGATGTAAGATAATTCCCCACTGATCATCTCGTCAGCCCCTGACCACCCTGTTCCCAGCCCACGTCCACCATTACAGCCCGACTGTCTGTCTGTGCTCTGAGGGCTATAATTAGCCCTGTTAGCCTAGTCTGGCTAATGCATTATAAAAGCTCCCCTGACCTGGTTTATCCTCCGACAGCGCTCACAGATTCACACCTCCATGTCGCCGCAACATGTTCCGTCCATGCTGAGAGCCTCAGACTGCTGGCATCCTGGGCGAAAAGAACAAGGGAGCGCTGGCAGACAGACACAGGGAAGGAATTTCTGTTATAAGACAAACTATCAGCAAGAAGAATTGCAGAGACGTTTCTGGGTGAGTGTTTGGATGGGAGTTCGTATAGAAAGGGTTCTTTCAGTATTCCTACAGGGCCTTCGCCACCACTGAGGACACTGAAGTCACGTCCTCTGTATTTTGTCTGGTAATTATCATTTTTGTAGCAGTCTGGGGGGAGTTTACGTTGCACAATTAAAAACTTTCTGTAGGCAGATCCATTAGACCTACACTATGCTAGTGTGCAGAGGGCTTGGAAACTACTACTTGAATTTGCAGCTCTGCAATTTCCTACATTTACTTGGACGTTTCTGAGGAGGAACTATATAATCTGGTACAAATTATAGGGAAACAAGACTATATTGTGTACATATATATATTATTATACATATATGTATTGTGTATATACTATATTGTGTACATATATATATTATTATACATATATGTATTGTGTATATACTATATTGTGGCCAGATTGTTACACGGATAGTCAGTGGTAGTGTCTATAATTTGAATTCCTGGATATTAAACGTTTCCTGTAGTGCTCGTCATCACGTGACGTGGTTAAACTACATCTGAGCCAAAAAATGTTTGTTAGTGTAATAAATGCAGTTGCAAGAACAATACTTTCCACTCATATCTTAAGACGTTTGATTAGAGAGAGAACTTATTCTAACGATCTAATCCCTGCTCTTTGATTTGCATCTGTCTGCAGGATGCCTCTTGTTTTTCTGTGACTCTGTGTTGAGTGTTTTGTCGGAGTGTTTGTTATTTAACTGTGCGCTCTACCTCACGCTCTACTCTGCTGGACTGTCACAGCGTGTAAACCATCGTCTGGACCTCCCAGTAGGTTTTATGTTGTTTTCCAGTTTGGAAAGTTTGATTTCTTGTGAAGTGGGTGTGTCTTTGTGCTTGTGGGTACCAGACAGACCCGATGTGACATGGACCATATCCTGCTTCGCCCTTATCCCACTACTGATAACCGAAAAAGGCTCAAAGAAATAAGACTGCATTATCAATATTTTGATATCATTGTTTTCTCTGTGTCTGATGGGCATTTCATTACGTGACGCAATAATGTGTATTTCCAGTGTATTGTCTATATTGAGGATTTAATTTAATTAGCTGAAAAATATGTTTTTGGGAGCCGACTGTCCGGTCTCTGATGAGACTGAGGTGGCCCACGCAGTAAGTGGGTGCAGACTGAAAGTGTTCGGTGCTGCTCTCGATGCTGCAGGAGCAGATATTCCTCACATGTGACAAACACTGTGGAAAAAAAAATTTCCTTTTCCCCAAATTCAGATTTTTTAAAAATAAATTTTGAATTCAGAAATCAGATTTCATAAACTCAGGTGGAAATTTAAGGGGGAACAAAGAGTGCTGTGAGTTCAATATTAGAACAAAATCACTCGTCTCTCTGAAGGAGTTGATTAAACCCACCTGATTACTGCTGTCGTCTCAGTGAGGAAATGACTCACGGCAGCGCAGGATATCCTTCTGATACACAGAGGGAACCACCTTAAATGTTCACAATATCCCAGTAGCGACATTAAGGAATGCCCTATGCCTTTCTGTGCAGGATGAAGCCCAGATGCCTCCTTTCCACAGTGGACAGACTTCCTACCATCAATGAGATGCAGGAGAGCAACACAGAGGATGGAGACCCGGATTGTTACTCACACACCATGGAGGAGTATTTAGACTCCATCAAAGAGCTCTCCCAGCCGGCGCCCCACTGTCTCCACGGGACCCTCAGAGGTCACCGCCACTGGATGGTGCGCACGTGCCCCAGGGTTACACCTGCGGCTACAGTTTTTAATTCCTCTAGGACCTACGCACCCTGGATACCAGTTGACCTATCAGATGTATCACTTACTCTAACTGACCAATCAAACTGCGACCCATCACTGCGTTTTACCCAGAACCTGCTGGACAGGCTGTTTGCACAATCCCTGTTTGAGCCCGAGGTCGGATTAACGGGGTGATACCTTCACAACTGGATTCACTCCGTTATCCCTGCAGTGCGCTCTGGCATCAGCTCCATGTTGCATGATTCATTCATGTGCAAGAAGTAATTGAGTACAGAATATATGCATTCCCTTTGAAGTGCTAAATGAGAGCAACACATGAAACAAAAGATGAAAAGGGAAAAATATCAAGGGCAGAACAAACAAATGAGCAGAGCCCGCCTGAGGCGTGAGCAACTTAAGTGGATGCGTGGGGCCCCTCAGCCACCAGGGGGCCCCCAAACAGACTAAAAATGTGAACTCTCAAGGGTTTTAGGTCCTGATTTAAATATTTAAAGACACACTCCCTGGTTTTTCCTATCAGACTCTTCTAAGGGTCCAAAATATGGAATATTTGTGATGCCTAAATAAAAGCACAAACAAAGCGGATGCATAGGGCCCCTCAGCCACCAGGGGGCCCCCAAACAAACTGAAGATGTGAAATCTGTTTGGGTTCTGGGTCCTGATTTAAATATTCAAAGATACACTCCCTGACTTTTGCTTTCAGATTCTGCGGAGGACCCCAAACTACGGAAGACTTAAATACCTGAATTAAAAAGAAATAAAGTAAAATAAAATACATATTGTTATTTCCTCTTTATGTTTGCATTTACTGTGTCCGAATTAAATAAAAAACATGTTAAAAGATGAATCATTGAGTTTTTTGATTGAAATAACTGAATGAATAGTTAATGTGTATTGTATGTTACTTCTTTGTTTGATTTCTATGAATATAAGCGTTTTAAGTCTTCAGGCTTGGTCTGGCCCTGCAGGGCCCCTTTCTTCATACGGGGACAACTGAGTCATCCAGATTATAACGTTGACTATTTGACATGAGTCTTTTTGTTTCTTCAAAACTGGTTTAAAATTAATCTGGAAATGTTGTCAGTCCAACAAGGGCAGCTTATTGACAGTTAGCTGCATCATGAGGCTAAGCCTCACACATGAACAGGATCCCAGATACAAACGTCTCACTCTCTTATATTTATCATGAAAGTGTGTTGATATAAATATGATTTTAGATGAGAACGTGCAGGTTATTGTAAAATCACTACGATCTGTTGATGTAATTATCACAATGAAATGTTCATAATGAAGGGTTACCTATACTTATACATGACAAAACTCAATAAAATATAATAAATAGAATATGACCGACTGGGGTACCAGGGTGTACCCCGCCTCTCGGCCAGCGTCGGCAGGGATCGGCTCTAGATAAAAATAAATTAAAGTGTGTTAACAAAGAAGAACCAAATCATATTTAGTTTGAGATACTGTGAACAAAAAGACATAAACTCAAAACTAAAAGATTCTGAGTGTTAAAGGAGGCAGAACATGTGACATTTCATTTGACCTTAAAATGTGAATTTGAACACTAAAACTTTAAATTAAATAATTAACTGCCGAACTCCCTTTGCTGAAAATGATTGCTCATGCATTTAAAGCTCCCACCAATCATGCACCAACATAGCAGTCTAGGCTGGTAATATCTAATGTATCTAATGTTTAACAGTGATCACAATGTGGAAACATGTAAGAACACGTAGAACAAAATGACGGAGGAACAAACATAAAATGAAACCTGAATCTTTTGTCCCGGTGCCCGCTGACAGGGTTCCCACCACACCTACCACATGCACCTGTAATCACCTGTAACTATCAGCGCACAGCCAATCATATACTCTATTTCCAAATAAGAGCACGCTGTTATTCATCCAGGATTAACAAATCAATCCTCAAATGCTGGATGAAAATAAACAGGATCATGTTAGGTTAGTCTGAACAGGTTAAACCACATTTGAAGACCAGGACCCAGGCGAGATGAAAGAAGCAATAAAGCACCTTCATTGTTTCTGCACTGCAAGTGTATAGATAGTATACTGTTTACATAAACGTACAAGCTTCAGTTATATTCTGTATCTTTAAAGACAAAATGTCTTCAATATTAAATAAAACCGTTGTGAGAAAAACAAGCTTCAACAATGACTTTGTTCCTTGACGTGTAAACATCCTCTGTGGCTCTAAACACCGCTGTTCTTCATTATCTTTGTCATGCTCAAACATCTACTTTTACTTTCTTTTTCCCTGAAGTTTTGTGACCATGTGGAAAGTGTCTCTCGCTGCGTCTTGGCAGGAACAGCCCGAGTTACATCCAACACACATGTGGTGGGGAGAAAGGGAGCAGAGCGGCCCCCCTGGAGACGTTTCTGCAGAACAAGCCTTCTTCTAACTGACCTCAAATATCTCACATATTGTGCAACTCTGCATACGTCAGGGGCACAATGTGAAAATGAATGTGTCCCTCAGAAAGATGACTGTCGTGCACAAACCTTAAACGCACCATGATATTTAAAGGAATAGCCTGACTCATGTGTCATTAGTACATTAATGGCGTGCAGATAAGAAAAGATTTATGAGCTGTAACTTTTGTGCTGCTTCAGCAATGCGTCTGTTGACAACATTTGATTTCCTTTTAATTGAATTCACAGTGATGTTGAGATGCAGATATCATCTATTCTGCAAAACTGATTAAATTAGAAAAGGAGTGAGTTACTGTGAGCAGCTCTCTGCAATGAGATACACTGCACCGCGTCAGAGTAGCGATGTAAAACACATTTGCTGTAGTCGATTCAAAATGTGGTTGTAATATTCCAAAGACCTCTGTGATGTGTAAACACTCTGCAGTGGGGCTTTAAATATGACACACAAACAAAGCAGTAAAGTAATGAGAGCTTTGTGTTGGGAGATACTGTGAGATCTTAGTATTAAGGTAATAATATCAAGAGAATTCATCTCAAAAACTAGAAAACGTCTACATGAAATACAATAATTGAACATAAAGACAGGCTCCAGTCTAGACATGTACTGCAGGTTTAGTGTGGATGACTTCTCAGGTCTCCCGACAAACAGTCACAGTACGTTTACTTTGCGTGGTCTTATTATTTCACGGGGACAGAGTGCTGCACTGTTCAGGTTAACCTGAGCGTGACTGCTGTATTGCAGTGTATGAAAGAGTCTTCTGAGTTCAAACTAATTACAAACCAGTACCTGAGGCTATTTTTTAAAGCTGCATTCATTGATTTTTTGGCCACTTTTGGGGAAAGCAACAAGTTGTAAACACAAAGCAAACCGTTGCCTAATTGCACATTCAGCAGATATAAAGCAACTTTAGCCAGCTAGCTGTCTACGCCTACGGAGCGCGAGCGTGAGACCGGATGCTGACTGCAGCTCACTTAACGACTTTCTGAAAACTCCATATAGTACCTTTAAATAGACCATACAATCATGATGAATCTGGAAATCCTGAAAATGATATCATTATAATGTGTTTGTCGACAGCAGTTAGATTTAACTGTGAACTCTTTGAAGGGGCTCCGTGGCTCCTGTTCCTCGCCCTGTTTTGGTGGTTTGGTAGCTGATTTATTTTAACTAGATTTAACTGAAAATCATGGCTGTTTTAAATTGCAATTTGATCATATTAGACTGAATACATAAAATGTATCTGATCAGTTTCTTTCAAAAGTACAGCTGCTACAAAACACTGACATATTATAATAGATAGATAATAAAATCTGGTGCACATTGTTGAGCAGTGAGTAGTGAGTTTTTGTGTCCCTGTTGTTTATTATCTGTGTATCTTCATGAGCGTGACAGATCTTTTGGACTGAGTGGATCACTGCCTTCACTTGGCAGCATTTAGCTTTTTTTTTCTCTTTTTACAGTGAACGTGGCATTAGGCCAAGTCGTGGCCTTTTTTTTAATAACTTGGATTGGAAAATGTTTGTTACAGGTCTGACAGGAAGCATGCAGTGCAGGCACACTCGCCTTTGTGTTTACTAAATGAATAAATGAAGTCAGCGTGAGGTGAGCTCTCTTCTTGTAAATAACTCTAGAAATACTATAAATCATTGAGGAGGTCATATGTCAAAGTGTTCATTTCACTTTGCTCATTAAAGAGATAAAACACCTCATCGTTTTGAATATAGCTGATAAACCCCAGAATCACTACTGAGCTCGTCTCTGTGTTCAGGTTTAATCTGAGTCTGACTGCACAGTCGGAGCTCCTCGCACTCAGTCCTCCCCACGGGGAGTTTGTGTTTCAATAGACACATAAAATTGAAATGTGTTGATCTGCGGAACTTGTGGCCCATAATGTGCTGTACAATCATATTGACTTTGAAATAAAGTTGTTAATAAAAAAGAGGCCTCAAGTAAATTACAGTGTGACTTTCATTGCATTCTATCATCGACTAAGAACCTGCAACAACAATAGAGATGAGAGAGAGAAACACCTAATGAGGAGGCAATGTGTCAAAATAATAGCTTTGTCATTTGGTTTTTTGGTGCAATCACACACTCTGTTGGACTGCAGGATGCAGCTGTGAAGCCTGAATGAGCCTCCAGACTGCTCCTGAACCCTTCTGACTTGGGCTCAGCTGGTGCAGCACAGGATCTGCCGTGCCAGAGACCTTTTGTTTGGGTATCAGAGATGCGGTCAGAGTGCAGGCTGCACACGTCCCATTAAAAATACTGTCATGAAACACTGCATTTGCTGTCCTCAGAAGACTCTCTAGGCCAACAATTTGTTGACCCGTCTCTTTTTGTTTACAGGTGAAATAAGCTCGTATCAGCTGATGTTGCTCTCAGACAGATGCTGCTGGCCTTGCTACAAAATTGGTTTGTCCCGTGTGGCAATTGTCCCCTGTGAAATGAATCCATTAAAATTGTTATGTTTAATCCTCTGAATCAGGCAAGAATTCCCTGTTAAGGGTTTTATGGAATGTTATTTACATCTTAAAGCTCTTGAGACAATCAGTGTTGGTACAGCCACCAGAAGCCTTAAGCAATGAATTAGAGCATTTATCCAGATTCTGAGATGAATGAGCGAACACTTTCTGACTTTAAAAAAGTTAAAACAACTAATTATTTGTTAGCATAACAACTCCAGGACACCAGCTTCCATGGCATTTTACCAGCATGGCTAATCTGTGCTACCTAAAAAAAACATCTACGCCTGCTGTTACCGCCACGTCTGTACGATAAATATCAGGCCAGAACTCAGAGGCGATTAGCTTAGCTTAGCAAAAAGACTGCAAGCAGGTGAAAAAGTTGGCCTGGCTCTGTCCAAAGTTCAAAATGTTCATACCAGGGTAGCAATTAACATGTTGTATCTCATTTGTTTAATCCATACAGAACAGAAAGTGATTGAATTACGTGCTGCAGGGGCGCCGTGACTTCCTGGAGTCTCCACTGAGGTGATATTGGTTTCTACCTCTCAAAGAAAGCTGAAAAGTAATATTTTGCTGCCCAGCATCACTGATATATCTGCCATTGTACCTGGGCGACAATATGTTTTCTCTATGCTGTGTCTCTCACACTGCATTGCCTGTTTAGGTCATTTTAGTTTCCTTTCAAACATGAGCAAAGCCTTGTAATATTCCCAAGTGTGTTTCACCACTCAAAAAGGTGTCTTCTGTCAGCTCAGGTGTACGAACTCAACAATTAACTGTGTTTGCAATTGAAAAAAGTCTGTGGATGCTTTGATTTCTTTTCATTTAAAGTACAGTACATTTTGCAACTTGAAATGTTGAAATACCCGCTCCTGGCAAAGCAGTCACTGAGTGACAGACGTTTATCTGTTGTACAGTGTGTGGTCTGGGAAAGTGAACGCTTCACACGCTGCGAGTTGTTCGGTCATGAATGGAATGATACTTGCCACAGCATGTACACACCACACAAACATGCTTATCGGAAGCAGCGGACTCATCACATGTTAAACCATTACCCACAGTATGTTCCACAGAATGGGTGCTGGTCTTCTGTCTGCTGGCTGTCTTCCATCCAGTGCATTTAGACAGAGTTTAAAGGCCCAAACGCACTGAAAGCGATTCATTGACGCGCGTCAGTTGATGCTCCTATACACCACAGAAGCAGCAGTATTTTGGGCAAAGATCGGTACTGCGGCTGCAGAATAAAACTGTTTGGTCGCTGGATCCTCAGCTGACGCTCCAAAATCTAAACAAGGTTTGCGCAGAGACGTCAGGGCAGTTTGACTCATGACGCTGTTGGTGCACTTTATTCAGCGTCCATGTAAACTGTTAAGTTGGAATCTCTCATCAGAATGATTTCAACCGGGTTGAAGAAATATTAGAAATGTCCATGTAAGCGCAGCTAATGTGTAACTGTTAACATGGTTGAGAAATGTCGAGGAACACAGAACACAGAAAGTTGCTCTTCAAAAGTTTTTACAAAGTAGATTTTACAAAAAACACTTCACCCTCTGTTCTCAGTCAGTTTCCAGCACATAAATTCAAACGCAGCATTCATTATTCAGAACAACAAGGAAGTAATAAAGCCTTATTATAAAAACAGATGTGATTTTTAATCAACATTTACAGAGGAAATAAATTCTTCAGGCTAATTTTATACAGTAACAGCTTCAGGCTGTTAATCAGCATTGCACAACACCGAAAGCATCACTTCCTGGCAGAAGAACATTTTTCAAAGTCAGCATGGTGCCACTGAACTTGTTCAAAATGTAATTAAAGTATTAATCGTCTCAGAATGTAGTCGAGTCACTGTGATTATGATCCCTTTAATGAATACATCATTTTCCCTTTCCTTTCCTCGTCTGTGACAAATCTTTCTGAGCACATTCCAGTGTGGAAATTCCAGAGCCTGTTTCAGGTTGGGCTTTACGGGAAAAAGCATGGACTCTGGGAAAACCCACTCTGCGCTGCCTATAAAAGGGGGAGAGGCTCGCAGCAGCTCTTCACTCCTTTCTCCTCACATCAAGTGGATCTTGGAACCTGCTCGAGCTCTCACTTTCTCCTCCGAGGGATCTCTGGACTTGTTTGTGTCGCAACAGAAAAATGTCCTTGTCACAGAAAAGCTGCGCTCTCCTGCTGGCTGTTACGGCTGCAGTTTGCATTCAGCTCTATCAAGGTGAGTTAAAGTACAGTTTCAAATGGTAACGATGATAGTCATGCTGTAATGCTCTGATTCTTATAGTAGAACTGCTGTTTAATAGATGCTGACTCATCGCTGCTACTGAGGCTGCACACCTAACTGCTTTTTAAAACACTTCTCCCTGCAGCTCACGACTTTCCTGGACGCTGCTCGTGTCCCAACACGATCAAGTTCATCAGAGGCAATATGTCAGATTTCCAAGTCCTTGAAAGGCGACCTGGATGTGACAAAACTGAATTCATGTAAGTTTAAATAAAAATTGAAGCATCTGCAGCTTTGAAATCTCATCAGTCAAACTGATTTTGATTTCTTGTTTTGTATCTTTCAGTGTCACCATGAGCAACGCAGACAACTCCACTGAGAAATACTGTCTAAATACTGAGGGAAAGATGGCCAAGGCTTTTTTGAAATGCTGGGAAAGGTAAGCTACACCATGCAAATGATCCACACAAACACCTTGGTTTAGTTAGTTGACATCGACGGCTTTTTTCCAGTTCTTTTATGCTGCTAAATTGCTGCTCTGAACTCAATCTGCACACGAATTCAAGCTATTTTCAAAAAAGGGATCTTGGTGCTACATTTTCTGGCTGAATCCTCCAGCAACAGTTGGATTTTGCACTGCTTTCATAAGAGCAGAAAACCACACCACTTAAAAATGTTTCATTTGGCCTCAAGTTGTGGCATCGGCATACATTTTGTAGAGCTCGAACTCTGTTTACTCTGCAAAAAACACAAAGTCAATGAGACAGAAAGCTTTCTGCAAATAAGGAGGGTTTTATTACACAATGTTGGCTCAACGAATCTCATCACACATTCATCATGTGCCTTTTTGCACAAAGCTCCAGATGTTTTGCATTACACTTCTGGCCTAATCCCAGTTTTTCTTCCTCACTCCTTTCAGGATAAACAAAGATGAGAGCCGTAAGATGGAATGCATCGACAGAAAGAGAAGGGCAGAGTGAAAGTACAAGAGGGGGAGGCCTGACCGGGGAGGAAAGTTATCTGGACCAGGGGTCCCAGAGGTGACATGAAGACTGGAGCACACTAGCCTAAGAATGCTGAGAGCAGAGCTTTCACTGAACTCCTGCACTGGGGGGGTATTGGGGAATGACAGCGAGGCAGGAAGAGCGGTGGGAGGGGAACTGACTTCCAGCTATGAGGCAGGAAGGGGAGAGAACGGAGTAAAGACGAGAAGTTATGTAAGTTAGGGGATAGATACCGTAGAAATATGTACAGATGTACACTACCATAGCAGCAAGTCTGTGTAAGAAGGCCAATGTTGAAATGCACACATTTATTATTTTTTTGCTTGACACAACTATTATTTATGCTGACTTATTTATTTTAAGAATTTATTTCCTAAATGTTTTGTTTTTGTTTTTTTTCTACAAATGAATCCATGCAAATAAATGATGATTTTGATACGACTCCACGCTTTCTGCTTGTTTTTATCCCAAAGAAAATCACGATTTAAATTCCTTGGTAAGAACCCTCGTAAACAAACCTGCGGCTCACCACCGGCCTTTCTGTCACGGAGCGGTCGCACAGCACCAACATGACAACAAACAGTTATTATTCTGCAGCGAAGACGCAGCTGGCACTGGAGGACACTGAAGTGACTTTGTTGCAGGGAGAGACAAATTAATTGTTATCATAGAAAAGCGCTCTCTCCTCAGGGACAGGAGGGCTTTGCATGATAACAATTAAAGGATGCCCATGAGAAAATCTGACCACAGCTGTTTGCAGCAGCTGCAGGCCGGATGACAGAGGGGAGACGGATTCCTGAAGCATCTCGTGACTCTGTCGACCGAGGTGAAAAGTGACAAGTTACGGCTGCTAAAGTTTTGAATACTTGAGTCAACAGAGCAACAAGGAAATAATCTTAATAATTGTGTAAAGACATATAAACTACATCATACTGCAGCTATGAGTATTTTTCACAAGAGGATGAAGCTTCATGCTTCGTTTCCCATGGCAACGGTTGACATTTTAGAGCCACCGTAGCTAGAAGATGCCCTGTCACCCTTTGTAGTAAGCTACTGATTGGGACACGCTGTGTACAGTAAATCCTACGAACCTGACACTGAAGATATTTTTCTCCCATTTTTCAAGACGCCCACATAGTGGAAAAGTTACTGCCGTCTGTTCCATTGCAATATTCAACATTTGGGAGGACCCATCATGCTGTTAAGTTTGTATTCCACAAGCTAGGCTAACTAGCTCCTGCTACATTCACTGATGTGGGCAGAACAGGAACAACGTCTGCCATTCTGACATGGGAGACTCGTTATGCCGAGATGGTTAGATGGATAAAAAGCCTAAGAGAGGGTGTGGCTGCAGGAAGCAGACTGTGACAGTTATTTCACTTTTGGACTTTTTGACTGGACCATATGCTGCTTTAGCTTCAGTCTTTTAGCGTGATATCATGTATGTAGCCATCAGGTTTTATATGCTTCTTGTTTTAAAGCAGAGTTAGATTTTAACATTAAAGTCAGCCAGAGTGTTAATGTAATGTTAGCTTATAGCTAGCTAGCTACAGGTGAAACAATCTGCTTACTGTCCGAAATCAAGGACCCATTTGTTTCAGAAATTACTTTAAGAGTAAATCTGCCCCCGTTATCTTTATGTATTGTGCTGTGCGAGAACAGAAAGCTTGACAGGAACAGCAACAGTAACTACGCAGGGCTTAATGAACGGTCCGTTCAAGTGATTTAACAAACTTATATAACAATCTTTGTGCCCAGCCTCTTCTGACTTTAAACTGATTTTCCTTTTTAGTTTAGGCCTACTGTTTATTATGGAAGCAAATCTTTCTCACCAGATTTTGTAATTTAAAAGACACTGAATTTCTGGCACCAAAGCTACAAATCTTTTTCGGCACAAATAGAAAGAAATCCCCAAAGCTTCATAAGGCTTCATCGCATGGATGTTACACATACATCCTTGCTTCATCCACCCATCACTAGTTTGTTGCCATAGCTGGCTGCCGTCCTGTAATTTCAGGCCTCGGCGTCATATGACCAATGCAGCGTAACTTGACTGGCTGGATGTCGGATCCTTGGTATCCCGGATGTTTAATCAGAATGTTTTAACTCGAATTTTGAGATCTAAACTTGGCCAACCAAATTTGAGCAACTTGAATATATATTATTTAAATTTTTTAAAACTTGAATTTTTTATTCTGATTTTGTGAACATTGAAAAATAAAATTCAAAATCTGGTGAGACAGATTTGTTTCCACAGTTTACACACAAACAATATCACAAATCATTCCTCAGGCTGATGAAAGGTGAAGCTCCGATTGATAAGATGAAGAATGTACAAAGCGACTACAACATTTTGTGCTCATCCCAAATAAAGGCATCACATTTATCCCCCGCCTGTCTGTCGATGAATGCTGAGTGGGTTATTGATCGGCCGGGGCCCGCTCTGCCTCCCAACCACGCCAGCTTCCTCTGAGTGATCAGCCAACAAGACAAGAGCCAACACTTGATTTTTGACCATTAACTTTGCTGGAGACAGATAAAGTTTGCTGAAGAATATAAGAGCTGCTGCGGCTTCACTCCTGGGAAATCAGAGCAGGCCTGGACCGGGTCAGAGCACAAAAGTGTGGGAAAGAATAGATCCTCGATAAGCCCACTCCTTCTCCGGCTCCTGAGGCTATGCTCGCCCCGTCTGGCCGTTCACAGACACACACAGATTTAACACAACAAACATATGCAAGCTACACGGGGCACATTTAGCAGTACTCACTGCTCTGCCTCAAGACAACAAACAGGAAGCCCTTCAGCACCAGACCAAGGCTAGAAAACACATAAACCTCAGCCAACAGCTGACATTCTCCAGCCTCATGACAAAGTGTGTGATAAATTAAACAGTACATTATTATGGGACTCTCCTCCCCCGAAATATGGCCATGTAGGTCGTCTGTGCAGCAGCTTATTACGACCCACATTTACGTTTATTGTTAGGTGGCGACCTATAAAGACCCGGGAGGCTGCTGTTTGTGTCCTGTGTGAAACCAACAGTCAACATTGACTTATTTTAACTTACGTAGTTATTTTAACCCAAACCACGATGATATACAGTATGTCGTTTTGGAAGTCATTGGAAAACAACCTATTCTGTCACATCTGTTGGAGGACTTGATTATTATCTAGTATACATCACCTACTGTACCATATTACCCACTGTATGTAATATCACATCATATACCTCCATCTATTATATTCATGTCATGGTAAAGAAAATCTAATGTCAAAGGCCAACTAACTAGCAAGTTTGATTTAAAAAAAAAAATGAAGGTGATGACACCTGAGCGAGATCCATTCGCTGAATCTGTGACATGTGGTTAAAAACCTCAGAAAGCTAGAAAATTCATTCTTCACCCTGGTAACAGTGACTGTCAACCTCATCCAGTGGTCTTCAGATCTCCCAGATGTCCTCAGGTGACCAAAATATGGTCTTAGGTAGACCAGGTTTTAGGTTTCAGAATCTGTATTCTGTCCCTAACCAGAACAGGTCACAACATCGACTGAAAGGCCAGAGCCATTGACCAGGGGCCAGAGCCATTGACCAGGGGCCAGAGTCATTGACCAGGGGCCAGAGTCATTGACCAGGGGCCAGTGGATGGTCGGAGAAAGATCAATGGCGCAAAAGGTCATTCTCGAACAGCCAGAGGTTACCATCCCTCCCCCATATATGACCACCTGTTATCATGTGACCAATAACAGGGTTATTATAAATCATGGGAGATTTACAATAAACTCCTCACTAACTGAGATGCAGTAGATTTGTCCTGTTTGGGGGTTTACAGGACACGATTTCTGGGGTTTGAAGTCAAGCAGTTGTCATTTGGAGGCGCCATAGTGTTTAGTTGAACTTAAGGTCCCTCCTCAGATTACGCAAATGCACACTGATATTTATATTATTGCAGAGCACGAAATCAGTTCAGTTTCATCTTCATGTTTTAAGCCTTTACTTTTAGGACTCATTTGGTGTGAAACCAGTAACTTTCACTTATCGCTGCAACTTCAGAAAACAAGACACAACCAAATACAGAAAAGCGCCGCAAATATACAAAAAGTGATGAACACGCGTGGACACAGCTGGGACACCACTTACAGGTAGTGGACTTCACTAACTTCTAAATGAATATTCCATATTACATTACATCATTTTAGTTTAAAACATCATTTTATTATACGTTTCTAACAATAAGTAGTTTTTTAAAATGTGTTTTCCTTAAAGTTTTGCATGCTATGTGGGATTTCTGGAGAATAAAAGCCCTTCAGCTGTTAATAATACCACACACACACTGGTGAACTTGGCCTGAAACTCTTTACCTTTTTACACTTAATATCTCATTTGTATGATATGTTTGTGCTTTATTTACTTAATATTGTAATGCTGTTTCTTCATATTGGATTTCTACTATTGCTGCTTCAGTCTACTTCTGTATGTGATGTTTAGTGTATTACATGTCTGTCTGTCCGTCCTGCTGGAAGGATCCCTCCTCTGTTGCTCTTCCTGAGGTTTCTCCCTTATTGACACATTTAAAGTGTTTTTTTGTGGAGTTTTTCTTTACCTAAATCAAATGTCTAGGGATAGAGGGTGACCTATGTTATATAGAGTGTAAAGACCTCTGAGCTAGATAAATAAAACTGGCTTAACTTGAGACTGAGAAAAACACACTAAGGACAGCTGGGAGTTTCTGTGCTGCAGCTCTCTCCCTCGGGCAAACACATGCATGAATTTGATCGCAGTATCATGTATATCAACCTGACTACTGAGCCACGTTAAAACACACCTCCTGCCTGTATCGCTGTAATTGCCATGCAAGCCATGGGCCCGCTCTCGCCCTCTCCAGCTCAGAGCCTGCGCACAGTCTCCACAGTGAAACACCAATCGCACTACAAGCCACAAAGCAGCAGATGAAAGGAGGGTTACTGCATAAAAAAAAACAACCCAAAAAAACATCTTTGCTCCAGGCGAAGCTGAGGCTTGCTGAATCAAATTGCTCCCAAAGACACTGATCCTTTAGCATGTTGCAGACCTGAGCGAACTGCTGATCGAGTTTGGCTTGGACCTGAAAGAACAGCACTTTTAATCTCATTGTTGGACTCTGCGCCGCTCGCTCTAACAATCAACGCTTCTCAGACTCCTTTCAAAGTCTCAGGACAAGTGGTGCTCTTAAGAAGGTGTTGCCGTTCTTCCTATATCGGGCAGCGAACATGATGTATAAAAGTGCTGTCATCCTGTTGCTAGGTGCTTCAGCTGTTAAGGCACTTATTACACGGCTCTCTCTGGGTGTAAGACCAAATGGAAGCTCTGTTAGGTGATCTCTCGCCAACAAAGCAAACACTTCAGATGTACCATCTGCACACTATTAAAAGCATTCGATCTGGGGAGGCATTTCATGTTCTCACAGTTGCTGCTAATAATTTGTCAGGTTCTTTGTAAAGGCTGCGGTTTAAATTTTAAACATTCTGCAGCAAGTGCAAGTCCTGAAAGGAGACTCTGCGTTTTTCTGTACGTCCATGATATTATGTGTCGTCCTCTACGGCTTTGAAGTTTATAAATAGCTTTGCCCCGTGGAATAAAATGCACTCTGGTATGCTCAAACAGATCAAATCAAAGCTTATGTGAGAGCTGTCATTCGCTCCTCTGTAGTCCAACACGTCCATGCGATGCATCAGATGGAGAGAAACTTTTTTAAAAACCACACACATTGTTCCTCCTGATATTTTATTTATGGGAATGGAAACCACCCAGTTGCTTGTTGACTGAGCTGTCAGACAAAAAGTGTAAATTGGCCAAACATGTTTGTGCAGTGCAATATTTATGGAGCACTGTTGGAGCAAAGGCTTTCATGTGCTCTTTCATTGCTTTAGCGGGGGTGGGCGGCGAGCACGGAAAGTTCAGTCAAAAAGCAGAACAAAAGAAGTATGTTGTAAGCAGCAACGCAGAAGAAGATTTCTCACAGGATGAACAAGAAAGTCTGTTCATGTGTCGGTCACTTCCACATCCACTCCTCTCTGTTTCAGGGTACGTGCATGTCAGTGAACACGCCGCTGCTCCTCCACACTCAGGTCAACACGTCCCCAACAAAGGTAAAAGTTTACCTGGTAAACTTTAACACCGGCAACATTCTACCTTTCTCCAGATAAACTCAGAAAGGTTGTCAAGCAAAGAGCAACCCTGACAAGGTGACATTTTGAAGATAGGAGGTTTTCACCCGACGGTGCTGATGTTTGCGTGGGTGTGTGTTTGTGACAGCGTCCTGGGTGTGAGACAGCCTGAGGCTTCAGGGGAGGCTGAGGGACACGGACCTCTCTGCTATCCCAGGTTGTCAGTCACGGCTGCTTCCAGCTCCATAAATAAAGGATGGTGCTGCTCCCTCTCTCCCTCTCAGTGACGACTGGACGCCTTCCCGGCTCTGAGTCGCAGGGCCGCACACGCGCTGCTTGTCATTTTAAGTGCAGAAGGGGGTAACTGCGCGGGGAGTAGAAAAACACACAGCTGGCCCCTGCGTCGATCCCATAGACTTCATAACTACTGAGTAAACACAAAGCTGCTGGCCCGTGACTTCGAATGCCACATCGCAAAATGAATGATACGGTCTCATGTGATGCAGAGCAAAGATACATCTCCAAAGGATTTTTCCCCCCAGTGTCACGCTTGGCTAAAGTTGTCTGCAGCCAATCACAGCAATAATGTGGTTTCTGCTCTGCTGGCTTTCCGTAAGAGCAGATTTGGAATGATTGTTTTAATCAGAATTGTAATAGCCGCAGTGTACACTATGCAAATAATATCTCAATCAAACAGATTGGATTTTCTTCCACCTGATGTACCACTGGCCGACTCTGGAGCTGCGCACTGTGCTGCATGTAGCTTTGATTTACGAGGGAGGGAGGGAGGGAGGCGGGATGGAGGGAGGGAAAGCAGAAATACACAGCCTGCCTGGGGATTGTTTCTGGTCACTGGTTCAGGTCCCTTGCTGCTGACGCCCTCTGTCAAGTTGTTGAGATGCAGCTCAGATACTGAGACAGAGGAACACAGACACACAAATCCGCCCTGCCACTCTCTCTCACACACACACATTTGTGCATACAGAAAAAATTTTAACTTTCTCCCTCCCTCTCTCTCTCTCTTGAAGCTTTTCTCTTTATCTTCCTCTGCTTGTTGGTGAATTTGCATGTGCTGCTGCTTACTGACAAGATTACTAGGCAGAGGGTGGAGTGCGATCGTACAATGCAGTACTGTTCACTCTGCCCGTTTTCTAATCCTGCCCGAACGCTACCACGCTGCAATTAATGATTCTTCTTTTAAGCTGAAATAATGCAAAAAATAACCCAAAGTCTTCAGATGGCTGATTACAAACTACAGATCATCAGGCTTTTGATTTATTCTGATCTGAAATGAAGAAATAAATGTTTGAAAAGCTGGAACCAGCAAATGTCTGGTATTTTTACTTAAAACTATTAGAATAATGAAACTATTTAAATTTTCACTGATCAATTTCTGTTAGGTGACAATCAATCAATTGATTAACTTATTGTTTCAGCACTAGCTGACGACAAGGAAAGGAAGTTCACTAAAACACACCTGGAACTGCCTCCAGGCTGGTTCTGATTCACAAATTATTTTCAGAATTGTAAACGTTAAGTGTGATACCTCTCCAAGGAAGTAACGTGTGTTCTAATCAAACATTTCAACTTATTTTTCACTCCAAAAATAGAAAAAGATAATGGCGATCAGGAATTCTAGTGAGATAATCTAATAATAGAAATGCTGTTAAATGAAATCTGACATTTCCCCGTGCAGCCTGCCTTTCACTGGCCCCTCACACAAGCCTTGCACCTGCTCATGTTCGCCTTCAGGGGGCAGCGGCACTCTCCTCTACTGCTGCTCCTTCATCAGCATGCTGGTGAAACCCTGTGCACCCGCCACCTCTTGCTGTGCCCACTGTAAGGGGAGTCGTGGCTTACAGTGTTGAATTCATTAACCTTTGCACCACTCCCATTCAAAGCGCACGGCAGTGATTGGAAACCACCCCTTAGCACTTTAAACTGTTTAGTGCGAGGGCCGTGGACAGGAGAAAACGGGGGCAGCACCCATTTGTTCTTATCTAAAAGATGTCATCTCACATCAGATGGTTAGTTATTCAGCTACGCAAGGCGTGTTTGTGGGTGTGATGCACAATCAGAGGCTATCCGAGGGTTGACGCGGTATGCTATCGGACAGGCGGCACATTTGGGATAGAACTTATAATTGTCTCACTTGAGACCATTTGATGGGCTTTCTGCACTTGTGAGGGAGCTTTCAGTATTTGTTTGTGTCAGTGTGACCAGTGTAGTATGGCGGCAGGAGGAAGATTTAACCACAAGGAGAAGAAGACACTGAACCCCAAGCTGCTCCTGAGGGTTGGCCAGCACCTTGCATGGCTGCCGTCGGTGCGTGAGTGTGTGTGAATGGGTTAATGAGCAGCAAAAACCTTGGAAATGTTTCCTCAGGATAAATATAAAACTTAAATCTCTAATTTTCCTCACTAAATAACTTTCTGACGCTGCACTGGAGGATGCAGGTGCACAGATATAGATTGCAGTCTTCAGCTCTGAAACAGAATAACATTTCTCTCCGTACCACTACACTGAATCTTTAACAGTGTGATGTGGTTTGAAACAGGGGAACACTAGCATGCACACCCATCCTTCCCTCTGTCCATTCTCTATCCTCACTTTACAAACCTTTGCTTTAAACGTGGTGTCATAAAGCTTTAATTTCCTACTGAGAGAAGGACGATCTCATTCTTCACTTTATCATGTAAATCAACACAAGAAAGACTCGCACATCCGACTTCTGTATCAAAAGGTTTAAAAACAAATTTAGCAGTATGGCTGTAAAAATGTAATAATGTGGGCATTAAACTTCTTTTTTTGACAACAAAATCGCAATATTTTGTGACACTGCACTGTCAAATTCCCATTTTTGTTTAGTTACAGACTTCATTATTAGGCGTCCAGGGGCCGATGTGGAGAACACAAGTTTTCATGAAAAGGGAAGATGTTACATTAAAAGATCCAAAAAGCGGACAAAATTCAGCTTCAGTGTGAAACGAAGTCCGTGTGAATCTGTCCTGCAGGCACTGAAGTCTGCCAGAGAATTAGATGGAGACAGCCCCGAGATCAAGAAGAATTAAAACTGGTACAGGAGGATGTGTGAGTCTCCGGTGAAAGGAGGGTAACGCAGGAGACAGTTAGGGAGAAACAAAGATGAAAAAATGACGTGACAAGGGGGAGGGGGCGGAAGAAAAGTTCCAGAGGCCAGTGTGACAACTAATGGGGAGGAACCGGTACAATGGGGAAGGTTTTAATGAGCAAGAACGAGAAGAGGGAGAGATGAAAGGGAAGTCAAGCGTGAAAAGGGCAACCGGCCAGCGTCTATGCATTATATACATGAAATTTAAAGTCCAGGAAACGTGTTTAAAGAAGCAACTCCTGTTCAGATAGAAACAGTCACGTCATATTCAAAGCAACAGCTGGATTAATAGTTTGGAGAAGGTAAAAATGTACGACTCCGGCGGCTGCCTAAAAAAGCAACAAAATACAAAAACACAGCCTTCATTCATCACCAGAGCCTCCAAGCTGGCTCCTCCTCTAAAGAAGATAAAGTCGATGTTTTCGATGTCCGACATTTCGAAAAGTGAGCATTTTAATGCCGACTGTTAGAAATGAATATCGATACTCTCATATCTGTTCTTTAAATATTTAAAGCTATGGCCAGGACGTGGTTAGCTTAGCCAAGACTGGAAGGGGGGGTGACCGCAGGTTGCCAGGCAACCTCGATGTGACAAGACACTGAGGATATAAAATTTATATCTGCAAAATATTAAATTCTTAAAAACCTTTTAAAGCAGAATGTATGTTACCTAAAGTCTGTAATGGCATGCAGTTTGCTTAACATAGCTGACTTATTATTATTATTATTTGGAGAAAATATGAGTTATGTGAACAAACTTGATGTAAAAGGTAGAAAAGACATTATTTTGCTGCTTGGCACAAAAAGGGTGGAAATCAAGAGCAAGTGAGAAAAGTCATATTTTTAATTTGATATAATAACTCATTAAACTAAAAACTATTGGCCAAAACTAAAACCTTTTTGACCACCTCATCAACAGTAGCTATTTAAAGCATGCTTCTTGACTGACAGGTCAACCACACCCTTAATTGGCTGAGAACTCCCTGGTGCCCAATTTGAGAAACTCCTGCTCTCTGTACCATCCTCCATCAGCAGTGTAGCTCAGGTGGGAGTCTTGTCAGGGAGATACTGATCCCTAGTCAGCACTCTGAGCCCATCACACATTCACAGTATTACCACTGTAACACATAACTCCTATTACAAAGGACAGAAATCTGCATTTTACACCAGCTGTAATGTTGCATATTTATCACCTGGTCATAACGCTTTGGCCTAGTTTACCTTTTTGTTGTTGTTTGGTTATTAACGTTAGCTATTTTTAGCCGTTAGCCTCTTCGCTACTGCGACGAGAGACAACATGGTAATGTTACCGGCCACAGGAAGTGAAAACGACATTTTCTGCGACAGTACTTTGGTTAGTGTGGACTTTGATTATGTCTCCGTGGTGCAACCGAACATTAACACAGCTTCAGTATTGAACTAACTAGTTTCAGCGAATCGTTTATTATGGACTTTGCACCCCAAAGTTAAACGAGAACTTACGTACAGCTGCTGCTCTCTGTCCAGTGACAGTGGGCAGAAGCAGCCATTAGCATCTGGAAAGGTGCTCTGGACTTTCAAACCAACTGTATGTCACTCCAACAAACTGTTTCACTAATAGGAGGGTTGGTGAGCTAAACTGCAACGCCACAACAAGCATTACCACGGTCCTGTGCAATTACGGTATAAGAGACTTTAACAAGATGGCTATCAGCAATGAGCATTTGATTAATGCTGCGCCCTCGGGACTCGCATTCTGCAGCAGACTGTGGTAGAACTCATTGGGAGGCAGCTAACGTCGTCACTAATCACCCCCAGAGCTGCAGTGTGTGCGCACGTGTGTGAGAGTGTCCATGTGTGCGTGAAATTCAGAGCACGCTGGGACGCGGTGGGCAACAAGTAGACGTCCCATATTAATTGTGTTCCTGGGAAGAAGTGTTAGCTAAGCCGCAGGCCGGTAGACTTAAAGCACAATTAATGTGATCCGCAGTAGCAGGTCCTGGCCCACATTCTGTTTTCTCTCAATCAGCCGACCAACACTTTATCTGTCCCCTGTCCGCTAATCTAATCAGCCGGGTGATTGCTCTTTCTCCCTGTTCGGCTCCAGTGAGTGATATTTAAAAAAAGACTGCGGCGGCCGACCCCGAGACAAATCCAGCTCTTACCAGTGTCTTGATATGCAGGATGTATGCTGAGGGTGCGCAACCCACTAGCCTGACATATTACACGCTAAGTATATGTATTGTTAGAGGACGCTTTGAACATAGAGTATAAGGGCACGTGATTAACAATACAATAACGTATTGGTTTTTAATGCCTCATTGGTTTCAGTGCCACTCAGCGACCTCGTTGCTTTGAAATTGCAGCTGATGAAAAGGGAGAAGTATCATTTGGCTTGAAACAGTCACGCTGTATTTCACAGACAATTGGCTGTGTAGCCACCAAACTGGACTTTCTCCAATCTCACAGTGCGACTCACACAGACCATGTTTGGCCTGAACAAATTAAATCCTCTTGTAGCTATGCAACTGTGAAATTAATACTAAAAAGAGCCTCTTGAAAAGTCTATTAAAGTGTCCACAGTGATACTTCACAGAGTTCAGTCCCCGAAAGAAGTGGGATGATCAGACTGCTGTTTTGCTACCAGTTGCACTATTTGGTACCACTGTAGGTGAATACCTAACAGGACATTATCTACTCACTGCCATTAATGTCAAAGCATCAGTAAAGCGTGCCCTCAAAACACACATTAACTGTGTCTCAACTCAGGGGCCGCGTTCTTCGCAGGCAGCATCTGAAGACCGAATGCGTCACAGCGGCGCGACAACGCCGTCCAATTTCGAAGGCTCCTTCCGCCTTCTTTTCCCAAATTATGCCCAACTTATCCCAAGATTCATTGCGCGCAAGAGAATATGGCGTCCCCAAACGTACCGTCAACAGCGGCCGAGCAGGATTCCACTTTAAAATGTAAGTGTTGGGTTTCAACTCACTCGAATAGCTAATGATAAAAAACCAAGGGGCCTTAAAAACCTCAAACTTCAACTGCAGCTCATGGTTGCTAGGCGACAGGAGTGGCTCTTCGTGGCGCTGGCAGTACAAACACCAGACCGTCTCATTTAACAACGGCCTTCTCCGCGTCCTTAGAAGGATGCAGCCCCTGAGCTGAGACACAGCTATGGTCTGACTGTATCCTCTCCCCCCCTTGCATTTGCCACTCACAAAGAAATAAGTACTAAAGTCCAATTGAAATTAAATTTAATGTGTTTTTCTTTTTCTTCAATTCAAAACAAAAAATATAATGTTTTTTGTCTCATTTATTTGGGAAGGTGGTCCTTTTTTTAACAATCAGAAGTTGGCCTTAAAGTACAAAAGGTGTAAACACCTGGTGTGACATCACTGACTGGGGTGTGGCCACATACTGCATGTTTTGTTTGAATTAAACAAACCCTGTGTGTGGTGAATATAAATAAGTAAGACAATATGTCAGCGTCTTACTTGGCAATATTCATAGTTTCACTGTTAAAAACAGCAAATAAAAGCTGTTTGTTGTCAGCTCGCCGAGACGGAGAGCTAGAATTATTTACCGAGCTGTTTTTCCTCAAACTTAGTTTCTGTAGCTTTATAAGGAAAATCTTTTCTGATCCACCAGAAACAAAATCCTCATGGACTTGCATTGTGTTGTCTTGTGGGACATCAGTGTTTCTTTTGTTAATCGTCTGGTGGAAGCAGCAGACCGCCCCTCCTGCTCCTACCTGCCTGCCTTAAAACACCAGGGACTCATTCATGAAAAATTGATCTTTTCTCATGGAGCATTTACCGGGGCTCGGAGTTCAAGCCCTCTGCATTGTACAAACACTAAGTCCAGGCCCCGTGAGGGAGGGAGGGAGGAGAGAGCACAGGGAGGAGGGTAAGAGAGACATATGCATGCTAGGGTTTTCTGAGAACATTATGCTTTCAGTTAATAATTTTACCAAAGGAGCCAAACAGAATGAAGCTAAAAGGGTTTTCGCATTCAGTCAGGTGGATGAATGTGAGATAAGTTGGCTCCTCCAACCGCTGTGGCAGCATGCGGAGGGAAGATCCCATTGTTGAGAGGGGAATGAGAGATGGAGCAACAATAGTGCTGCACAACAATCGCTGGGGCGCCTGCTTTATAGACCCTGTTTAGCCACAGGCCTACACACATACCTCTGTGACAATTACCCCCGCCCCCGTCACACACACATGCACACACACAATGCTACAAAACACTCTCTCATCAGTTTACAGTGTGCCTCGGTTGTTGATGTCCGTTTGTTGCGCGGGGACTTCATTACTAATCTGTTTTATAGCTCTGATAAGATATTGTTTCTCCAATGAAATTCGTATAGAAAGTCAGCATTTTGGGAAGTGTAATATCTTCAAATACAGAGGTATTACAGATCTTAGTTCCTCATAAACTAAACTGTAAAATATTATTGAACCTTAAAGTGCAACTCCAGCCTTAAATTCTGCTTGATTCAGGGCCGATTTTAAACAGTAGATGGCGTGTTGAGCCATAGTGGCAAACTCTTGGACGATCATAACCATCCATTAAACCACCCCTTTCAGCTACTGCCCTCAGGGCAAAGGTACAAAGAAAAACATCTATAGAAAACCATTTGTTCCTGTTGCCATGAAATATCTTAGAGAGTAGGGACAGCCACCTTTTGAAGACAGACTGCTGCCTCCTTTTAATGTAGCTTCTATTGTGTTTTTAATGTTAATGTGTTTTAAGGTGTCCTGTCTGGTTTTTTATTAGCAGATTTTTGCACATGCAAGCAAAGACAAATGTCTAAGTATTTTCTATTGTATTTTCAACCGATGAAATGCTGTTATTTTTATAAATTTGGTAAGAAAAGTCAATGTTAACACTGGCATTGATGTGTTTCATCACAGTACAGTCATATGACTTAGTTTACAGCTCAAATAACATGCTGTGTGCAGCACCTCTTTAATACTGCTGAAAGCTTGGGAGTTAAAATTCGAGTCATTACATTTCTGTGGAACTTGATTGTGAGATTTTCTCTGTTTTGTCTCACAAAACTTCTCGAGTCTCCACAGGGGATTATCATTAAGCCCTGATACATAATACATAATGTCAACACATTACCCCAGAATCATTCATTCACAGTTGCAAAGATCCCAAATTCTCAAACAGAGTAGAATTGAAACGTTTCCTCTGATTATTTTAGCGTGTCAGTAGCAAACCTGAGCGATTTGAGCGAACCTGAGAGGAGATTTGTGGGCCGCGCCTCCAGAAGCATGTGTCAGAAACGCTAAAATCTACCTGAACTCAGCTCTGAGCAAACATGGCGTAGACAGAATACGGCATCAGAAAGTTCAGACAATCACAAGAAAGCATTTTCTGTGATTGACAATTTACAGTTCTGAGACCTGAGTTCAGGTTATAGACGAACCTTTTCCCAAACACTGTGCTACCCAACACTGATGCCAGTCTGCCTGAGGCTGCCTGTGAAAGAGAAATGATAAATATTTTACCTGAATATTGATTACAGAACTTCTGTAGGCTGCAAATCACACAACCTGCCTGCATTGGTTTTGTCTGATGGAAGCTCTGGCTATGTTTCTTCTTTTTTATCTGAGTTGTATTAAGACTAACTACTGCATGATAAACCCATCTCTTCTTTCAAACCATACTTCCTCATATCTCCTCAGATATTCTCTATTTTTTTGTGCAGTTTAAAAGGATGAAAACAAACATCACTGACTTTTTTGTCTCCTCTAACAAGGTGACAACTTTCAAACTTGTGCTCAATTGTTGCAATTAGACTTAGACATCCGTCCAGTTACTGGTTGCTTTCCGATCGATGAAAACTCGGATTTTTGTCACTGTCTTCTATAAATTACTTTTATGTGCTACTAGGTGGTTTTGCCAGAAGCTGGACTTGTATGCAAACAACAATACCACTGTGTCCAATAAATATGAAGCTACAGCTAACAGCCGCTCAGCTTAGCACAAAGACGGGAAACAGCTAGCCTGGCTCTGTCTGAAGGTAACAAAATCTGCACCTCTGAAGCTACCTCATTAAAACGTTATACTCCATCTCATTTGTTTAATATGGACTAAAACCCATGTAAAAAAACGACAAGTTCTGGTTCTATGTGGTTTTAGTTATATGCTGGACTGATTCTTGGCCGGGTGCAGTGACCCTTCCCTTCTTCCTGCTTCCAGTCTTTTTGCTTAGCTAAGCTAATGGGCTGCTAGCCTACTGTACCTTCTCATTTAACTCTCGACCATTAAGGGAATTAGAAAATGATCATAGACTGTACATAAAGATGGATGACACGTCTCCACTTCCTCCCGCTGTGCAAAAATGAAGCCAATCTTGCCATCTTGCGCTGGTGACGTTTGAAGTCATTTGGAGCCGCGGTATCAGGACACATGTCCGAACCAAATGCGAGCAGTTGTCAATCATGCTGCCACACCCCCTTTTCTAGCATCAAATATCTAATTAAAATCTTATCAGAAAAATGAACACTTGAACAAACATCAGCGTAATTAGAACAGAAACCATCTTTGGAAAAAATGTTATTTGATAGAAATGAAAAAAGCCTGCGAGCGTGTGGAAGTCCTTTCCACTTACTGACGATACTTGTGTTGTCCTTACGTAGAGGTAGATGTTGTGTAGATGCACAGGCTCCAATAAAAAGAAGCTACAGACAAAGACCAACTGGTGTTTCCTCTGCAGAGCCATATACAGTGCACAGCAGGCCAGTGAGCTGAAGCTTTACATCATACTGCATAGGCCTGTGCATTTGTTGGTGAAAGTGTGTGCATGAGGGAGTATATACAAATAGATAATGTGCCCGTGTAAAGTATATGTCCTGCTCCTCCATCATGTGTGCGTGTGTGAGCACATGTACATAAGCTGGGTGCAGTATATTGACTGTCATAAAGGCTACAATAAAAGCTCTGGGGCAAAGGGACTCATAACTCAGCAGTGAGGCTCTTTCCTCCCACAGAGACTAGCGTTCACTGCTGCATCACAAAACCTACAGAGGGCAAGTCTGTGTCGCCATATCTTTGTTTCTTATGGGAAAACAACTCCAATGAAATATGACAGCCTCGGATAAAGTTGTCATGTATATCCGAGAGTGTAATCTCGCTCAGTAGGCTTGAGGAGGGAGGGTGTTTTCTCTGCTCAATAAGAAATCAATTCTCAATTCTCTGCCTCATTTGTTGCTGCTGGCAAACTCCTGCGGAGCCTTGAAATCCTATTTAATAATCAAGCATGAAAAGCTGCGGATAATAGACTATTATGAGATGCAATTGCAAAAGGGAAGATAAGCTTATCCTGTAATTGAAATATCATTCACATCACATGTACTTAAGGACCACCACGATATGATATGGTCACACAGAGACCGTGTCTCATCTCTGCGTAGTTCTCATGAGCAGACAGGAAATGATAGAGTGAACCTCGAACTGGCGTTCACTCGATGGAGGGAGCTGCGGGTTGCAAACCGACTACCGGGTGTTTTACTCTGCCTCCATCACAGCACTGAGACTGGGGATTTCTTGCTTTGCAACAGCCCGGCTACTGTCCAAAACGCTACCGCTAGCAGCCAGAAAACGAACCAATTCAATTCAACTTTATTTATACAGCGCTAAATCATAACAGAAGTCATCTCAGGGCGCTATAGAGCAGGTCTAGACCGTAACGTTACTCTTTACAGCCAGGCAAAGTGTCATGGGAGTAAAGTTTAAAAAAATAAAATAGAATTACCATAGTTTTAAATAGTTTCTCCATATGTTGTCACGTTTGAAAAGATCAAAAATGATATTGCTGCTTTTGTCTGTTTCATATCATTGTAAATTGAACATCTTTGGGTTTTGGACTGTTGGTCGGACAAAACATGTTGTAATTTGAAAACGTCCCATTTGGCTCTGGGATCTTGTGACGGACGTCTTTTTACTATTTCAATCCATCCATTTGTCCATTAACAGCACCTGCTTCATCAGCCAGTGCATTCAGACCCAGGACCGTGACAGTGCCAACAACTGAACCACCATGCTGCCATTTCACTATTGTGTGACATTTTACAAAAGATTTGATTTGATTAACTGAAAGAAATTGTTGGTGGATTCACTGATAATGAAAATAATTACTAACTGCAGTCCAGTGTTGTGCTCATTACAAATGTAATTTAATACTCATTACTCTTTTCAAAAGTAATATCATTACTTTACTTATTACTCCCTGCCTACAGTAATCTGTTACACTACTCGTTATATTACTTTTCTGTTACACCCCACAAAATTGGCGTCCTTTCACCTCAAAATTCAGACTTCGCAGTGCCCCTCTGTGTGAATGTCAGTGTAATCACCGATAAGTGCAGCTAAAGCTTCAAACCAGCAGTTTTCTGCAGGCTATGAATCTATGAAAGTTTCAGGCCAGAGCACACCTGGCTCAAACTGATGAATCTTTGCCTGGGGTTCTGTCTGAAAGACGGAGAGTCATCCAACACACTCAGCCACAAGCTTCATTAGTTCTTTGTAGCCTGCTGTCCACCATTAAAATCCAGTTTTGGTTGTTTAACCATTGCAGTGCTGCAACCGTCCTCCGCGGCCGCAGAGGGCTCATCATCTTTGCTGGGGTGCATTTCCACCAGCTTCACGTTGTTGTGCTGTCGTAGCAGGTGTTTCAGGAGGTGTGAGGTCGTGTTTTTCACAGTGAAAGATTCTTAGTTCCACTACCTGCACAGAATTTACATTTGACAACGATGTTCTTGTCATCTTTCCGCCTGACAAAATTTAAAGTAATGGGAATTTGCATCTTCATTTTTTAGCTAATAACTAATAATATAACTGAAATTTTATTAGTCATTTGTTACACTACTCATTACTGGGGAAAGCAATATTATGACTGTAAGGCATTACACACTGCTGCAGGCCTACTTTATTGACAGGTTTCACTCATCTCCAACCTGTGGGCCGAATGTGGATATTCTGGTTTCAATAAATGATACAGATTACCACAAGCAGTGAAGCCAACTCACCAGACACACATAGATGAAACACTGCAGTGTATGGCCGTTGCTTAGCGCTAATCCTTTCTTTCATGTTTCTTTCCAAAATGAGTCATCTGGCATTCGAGGAAAAAATGTTATGATGTTACTCGTACGATTTGAACTATGGAGGCTGTTTAGCCACTTACCTGGTCAGGGTCATGGTGACACACAGAGCAGTAAGCAGCATGCATTCACTCCAGCCAGTTAAATTAATGATAAGCTATGACTCATTCTTTAACCGTTATTCACAAAATGAATAACATCGGATTTAGAACTGTTGGTTATTCATCTGGTCAGGGTCATGGTGACAACGGGGAGCAGGGATAATAAAACAGGAAGCAGAGCAGCACAAAATGCTGCACATATTTCTATTTTATGGTTTCCCTAACATTTTTGACTCCAAATGTTGTTAACGCACTGCAAAGAACTGCCAAGCAAAGTGCCACATTGGCATTGGACCCAGCTGGTCAGAAGTTAGGTCCTTCACACACTTCCCCTTCAGTGCTCGGCCATCTGCTATTGGTCTAAAACATCATGTGGTTGGCTGAGTTTCTGTGCGAAAAAGCAGCTTCATTTCCCTCCAGTTCATTTTTTATTTACCTCTCAGTGCTCACTTCTCCTCATCAATCTCATAAGTGAATCATTTGGACCCTTGTTGAGCGTGTTAGGTGATAGTTACACCTCTCAAGACTGATCAGCCCATATTTCCTCAGCTGCTACTGTTGCTCTTCCAGCTTCTGTCATTGCGGTCTCTATTTTCCTGAGGTTTCCCAGTGTCAGCTACGGCAAGAACAGGCAACGTGCGGCACATTTCATACACTGGGTTATTCAAGATGCTTTACATGAGACTCAAAGACACAAGATATTTAGAGAAAACGATAGAAAGAAATGGCAGACTAGAAGAAAAACTAAGAAAAAGTTGAGAAAAAAATTGGGGGTTGAAATGACTAATAAGTTTAGGAATTGGTTTTGTTTTGAGTAAGATCCTTTCGTCTTCTTGCAACAACTAAACCTCTCGCAAGATTTCATTGCGAGACTTTTCCTTGTGAGACTTTCTGTTTCTGATTAACCAAACAGTCTGTCTCTGTAGGGATCCTTTCCATAATGTTGTCAGACACTTAGAATAACAGTCTGAGCCAGAGTCAGTGGCAAAAACAAGCACTTTTAGTGGACGGACTTTGATGGGCGCAGTTGCCCCAAAGGATTACGTTGCAGCCCGTTCACAGGTGCCGGCAGAGGTGATCTACTGGACCAATTCCAAAACTTTTGGTAACGTTTAGTCATTTAGACCCCAACGTTTGTAAAAATAGGGCGCAGGTGTCTGGGACTGGGCAGAGTTCAACACTGAACTAGTATCTACACCAGGAGCCCTGGCTGCAGCCGTGAAACACCAAGTAGGATATGAATAAATGTATAAATAAAGCAACTTTGAAACTTAGCCAGTTCACCAATGCCACAGGCCAGTCTACAATAACAGACACTAATACAGATAGAAGGTGATAATAGTGTAGCTGTAAAATGTATAAAAGACACAAAACAGAGCTGGGATGCTGAATTAAACATGACAAAAATCTAAAGAAGACACAAGAAACCAAAGAAAATAGATGAAACGAACCTACCATGCAGTTAACACATAGCTCAATAGTGCTGTATTGGTCTTGGTCTAAGCTGGCTGCTGCAGTAGGTGTTGTGTCATAATGTCCTTGCTGTGAGTTGCTAAGCCGTTGGCTGATGGACAGTTGTGGTGGAGTACAGGAGGAGAGACGGGATGAGGTGTTAAAGTGTCAGAGGCAAAGGGCAACGTTTGAAATGTCCCCCTTGTCTCTCCTCTGGTCTCCTTTTCTAAATCAAATATGCCTACAGCACCTTGTTATGGCTGTTTCTGTCAATATGTTTCATCAGTATCACGCCATCAAGGGCCATTAATGGGAGTTTTCCTGGGTACAGGGCTTAAACACATCTGCACAAGCCCTCGTCATGTCTTTAGGCTCCAAACTCTGCAACTTTCTCCAGCAGCCACACTTTTGTAGCAGCTTTAATTATTTCCATGGCAGCTATTTTGCTCCCTCTGACTTCCCTTTTGATTAACAATCTGTGTGTAAAGTTCACTCAGTCCTCATTCTCAGCTCACTAAGTTGTCACTCTTGTTGTCTGGAAATGCTCTGAAAATAATGACAACGCGTGCCGCCTCTGACTTGAACCAGCGTTAATGTTCTCGGATAGTTTGGTGCAGCTCACACTGTATTTGTAACACCTGAAAATACAAGATAGGACGAGCTATAAAAATTGGTCTAAAAATATTTTGTTTCATTACAGAAAAGTTTAAACAATGCCGTCCCATAGAGCTGGCAAATTGGTTCCCAAGATGTTTCCTCTTTGAAGAGACTGGAATCCAACAAGTCCTGCTGCTCATTTTTAGCTCAGACATGCTCAAACAGCGAAATACAGCAAAGTACAAATCCTGAAAACAATGTCAAGCGCAGCAGAGGGGCTTGTTTATGCTGTTGTTTGAATTGTTAATAGGTGCATTGTGGGCTATTGTCACTGTATAAGCTTTGATGGTGAAGTAAGGAGTACTGTATGTCTCTGCCTGAGCCATGCTTGGAGAACAAGGAGTGGGTGTTTAGGGATGGGTAAGAGAAGAGAAACAGCTGGTTCGTTATTCACTCTGACAGAGAGAGACGGAAATAGAGAATCAAAGATGGAGAGAGAGAGAACGGAGGAGAAGAGAGAGAGTGTTTTGAGGCATTAGCCTTGGAAGTGTTCCCATGTAATGTCACAAGCTATTGTCTTCACAGTGCTCAAATCCCATTACCACAAGTGATGTGGTAGGCATCAGCGAAGGGCTACACTCCGGCCAGCGGGTATAAGAGCCACGATGGAAAAGGTTAAATCAAGAGTCCAAGTCCACTCAGCAGGGGGAATTTAAGGATACTCTGACGTCAACATGAAGAGGACTGCTGTTCAAAACATAGCCTGCTTCATGTTTCTGTTTCTGTGTTTGGTTATCAGAGGCAACATGGCACAGAACAACCTCCTCTGGTCTTTTATTGTGGTAGTGTGTGGTGCAGGGTTGGGCTCCAGGATGGCGGGATACCTGGATTCGCTACGCTCCAAAGCTAACGAATCTTTTATCGACTCTTTTATCTCCTAAGGCCAATGTATAAAGCATTGAAGTTGCAGGCTTCTCGGTTTTAGCTGGCGCTGACCGATGCTTTTGCTAGTTAAAATAACAAACTTTGTTGGCAGCAGATTATATCAGCTGGAGCTAATTAACGTTAATTCTGTAAGTAACTTAATAACAGGCCAAATGCAGATGATTGGGTTCCAATAGCCAGTTCAATCAGGAGAGACTTCAGTATGAGCGAACAAATATTTATTGACATAACAAAGATGAGAAACGTGAAGAGTCTTTGGCGATCATGTTTCAGGGAGGTGGAGAAGCCGATGGAGTCTAGACACTGGTGGTGTTGGTGGAAGGATGGCTGAAGATCTGGATGTGATGAAGAGTGGACTTGTGTTGTGATGTGGTGAACTGGAGGTGAATAAGGAGGAGGAGGGTCGCAATGAAATGACAGCTGACAGCAAGCGAGGGGGAGAAGAGATTTAAAGTTTGACAGCAGCAATGTGATTGGCTGATGGAGACTGTGGTGAAATCTGGTTGGATAAGTGAGAGAGTAACTTACGCTGACCTTCATTTACAGTGTGAATTCCGACTTCAGAAAATGAGGCCAAGAGTCCCCCAGGAGTAGGGTCCAGGATGGCAAAAACCTGTATTCGCTAAGTGCTGAGGCCAACAAATCTCGTACTGAATCTTCTATCTCCTTGTTCTTTTTGCAAGGATCAATGGGCAAACAGGTAGCAGGCTGTTATCATACACCGACAGTTGCTTTTGCTGGTTGAAACGACAAACTAACAGATAATATATTCTGGCAGCAGCAGAATATGTAGACGTTATTTCTGCAAGTATTAAGTGAGCCTAGAGAAACCAGAACTTCCAGACATAAGAAAGCATCACATCGACATTTGTAATAACACAAATAAACACAATCCAGCCCTTACTCAGCAGTAGGTCGTATGTGGTTCACCCCATATGTCTAAATAAGGATGGTTAAATTAGAAAAATGATCTATTTTCAGTGGCTTTTATTGTATTTCCCATAAGGCCTCGACCATCACTGGTTAAACGCCACCAGCTTGACAGAAGAGGTGAGCCGAGTGGCTAGTTCAGACATGGCTGCAGCAAAAGCACCACAGAGGGGGCAGAATGGCTCTTTTAGACAGCGGAGATTACAGCTAAAATCATTAGAAATGATTTCAGAAGAGAGTGCTGGTGCATATCACAGATGTGGAAGAAACCAAGCTACCCCGTGCTGCCGTGTTGGTACATTTTCATGGGAGCTGTAGGTTTTTTTTTGCATGTTAACAAATTAATCCTTTAACTTTGCTGAAACCACAAAGGTTTGAACTTCTAATAAGAAGTGCTGTAGTAGATAGTCCGTTATCTTATAATATAGATAGCAAACATGTTCTTTTCTCAGAAAGACAGGTGACAGAAATGCCAAAAAAACCCTGCGAGGGTTCAGTGACATTTTTGTTGCCGATTCTTTATGCATGCAGACCAGGATTAACTGTGTGGATATTTGGGAAATAGTTGACTGATGTGACCCTTTGTCTCCAAAACCTATTTGACTTTGACTCATATTTTGTCAACACTGTTAGGGTTTATAACGTCATTTACATATTTATGCCTCTTGAATTAATACTCAGTGTGTGCATGTGTACAAAGCATGCATCATGATCGTGTTTTTTTTCCTCACTCTGTAGCACTTGGCTTCCAAGACAATTTTCCCTGCATATATTTTATCTCCTCTCTCCCTTGGTATATTTAGCTGAGAAAGTTTTATCACCCATCCACCAGCAAATGACTGTGGTCATTTGTACAATATTTCACATTTCAAATCAGAGAGGCACACAGCCTCAGATGACAGCCACAGTTTGTGCACTCCTCAATCACTGCAGAATGAGCACACAAAACTAATTACATTAGCATAGTAATCTGAAGGAGAAGTGGTGGTAATGACTTATTTGCCTTGAATTACCAACAACTGAATAGTTTTTGTCTTGTGTACACATTATAACAGGATCAAACATTTATGAGCACTGAAAGAAGTCGCTACCAATTTCATTAGTCAGCCCTACATGATAAATTCTATTTCCATAACCTCCAAAAATAAAGGAATCTTTCAGTATATGTGTATGTATATGAAATAAGTGGCTTTGAACGGGCCGTTTACTGTGTTTCAGTCAGAGCTTAATAGGTATTTGTCTGCACAATGCTGACACTGTTGTATTTATGGTTTGATGCTGTATTGACAGCTAAATTAAAGGCTTGTGTCAATGAAATGTAAGACAGTGCCTGTCTCTCTGCCGGTTTTATGTTGTTGTTCACTGTATTCACATCAGAAAGAAGAAGAGGCTGTTCAGTATCTTACTCTATACTGAACCACTTGATCCAGTGGGATCTCTGCTGGATCTCTGCTCCCCACACAGCATGACACCCCACTAGAGGGAGTATTTACCTTTCTGCTACCTCACACTCCTCCACAGTCTCTGCAGGTCAATAAAAAGAGGTCGTCTTTCTTTAAACTTGGAAAACATATTTGACATATTTGCCTACTGTCATACCTGCATTAAAAGGCTTCACTGACAACCTCCACAACCTCCCAACAGCATTTAATGTCTTGGGTCCTTTTCAGAGGCCTCCTCCTCTAACTTGGTGGCTGCAGAGTGAACTCTGAAGCTGCTCCTGTTCTTCAGTCGCTTCTGGTGCCTGCAGTGATCAGACCAATAAGATTGATTCTGATGATTAGCTCCCCTGTCCCTGTATCTGGGCTACTGCAGGTTGTTTCCAGTGAGAAAGCTGTCATTCTCTACAAAGCTATTGAAATGACTGATATTAATGCTGCAATGGACACTAGAAAATATGAATTAAAAGGGCCACTTACCCAAGGCTTTTCACATTTACAGGTTTGAATGCATAGTGATATTCAAAGTCATTCAAAGTGGCCATTTCAGAACTTTCACACCAACCTGACACCAGTAACTCACATTCATTTAGTTTGAAGATACCATGAGAGAACCAAATACTTAAAAAGATGCCCTAATCAATATCTTTACATTAAAACTGAATACAATAACTATGTGTAATGTGAAAGGGATCACTCGTAGTGACAAACCCACAGAGAACTATCACCTGACTCTGCAGTTCCTCTCGGCTCTACGGAGCATTTCTGCATTTTTCAGCTCATTGTTTTGGTTTTACGGCCCGCAACTTCACTGTCTTGGTTCACTCTAACCTCTCTTGTTTTTCATAAACCCACTGTATGGTGCCTGCTCAGCACCAAACTGCAGACAGACAAAGTTAGCCACTAGCTGGTAAAGAGGGTGAATATTACACATACATTCATCAGGTGGCCAGAAACACAACTGCAAATGAACTAATATTGCTCCATATCTGCTGGATGGGTGAAGAAGCAACTGTTTGCTAGCAACTTCGCCTTATGAAGTTTATATGGTGATAATGTGTCAATGTCGTGTCTACAGCTCGTTTCTGCTGCCTCCAAGTAGCCAAAATAGCAGTAATGCAGAACCAGAGATATCGTCTCTTTTATTCTACACATGCCGCCTACATTATCCACAATGCAACTTGACCGCCGACAGTTTGGTCGGAGAATCTCGTGTGTTTTGCTAGTAGCAGCTAATGTAGCCTCAAGCAATTCAATTCAGTTTTATTTATATAGTGCCAGATCATAACAAGGGCACTTTTTCCACATAGAGCAGGTCCTCCCGAACACCTGTAAACAGACTCTGATGTGTAAAATCGGCGGAGTGAAGTAACTACGACTACTGGAGGATCAGAGACGTCACCTCTCTCACCAGTAATGGGTTTATTCATAAATCAGGCCTTTATTTGAGCAGTACCTTAAACTGTTTCAGAACATTCATTGAAAATTCAAAGTGTCTGTGATTGGAGATCTATTATCTATCACCTATCCTATATTATCCTACTGTGTAAAGTGATAATGTAATACAAGCCAAAAGAAGAAGAAAAAAACTAGAAATGTCTGTGACTGTAAGTCTCAGTCTGCGGCTGTGCACTTTCACAAAACATTGAAGTGTTTACAGAAGTCTTTGAGTGCGTCTCCAGCCTTACGCTTCACATCTTGACACAGAAAATAGCTTTGAATAGGTTATACTATAATATCAGATTACCTGCTGCACACCTGAACTTCATTCTTCATAATCACACAGCACGTTATGAGATGAGAGGTTTTCAGGCTTAGAAATGAACACTGTGAGCAGGTCACTTGACAGTGACTTTAATGATACATCACTGTCAGGCAGCTGGTATGACTTGGCACACGTGTGAAAAAGCGGCGTGTAGAAACTCTCTTCAAAAGCGACAAACTTGACTTGCTCTTTGCACTCTGTCACATTTCTTTTTTAACATCCAGTTGCTAAAAATATAGACTTAAAAACAAGATTAACTGAATTGATTTAAAGTACAAACTGAGCTATGGAAAAAACGGACAACATGAGTAGATTAATAGGTGAATAGTTTATAAGAGGCAGTGTTTTGTGTCTTTCTGAGGTCAACAGGTTTGTCAAACAGTAAGAAACAAGCAGAACAAGATGTCATTACGTTCTGCTGTCATTTCCAAAACCCATTTCCTGTCATACTCAGCATTCTATAGTATTTTAATTTGTTTTTTAGCTTTGGGCGCTTTCCGAAATCATGTTGTTCACTGCTGTTTGATTTTCTTTATTTGTGTGTTAGAGGCACGTTGTACTTTGGTATATTGTTTTTTGAGATATAAAGTCCCCTCCACTCTGCAGTGTGTTTTGCTTATTGTTTCTTCACTTGGATGTTTGAGCTTCATGTATGTGTGATGTGTGTTTGACACTAGTTGTTTTCATGTTCATCTGCCAAAAAGGAGGGGAAGGTTTCTCTTACCCCTTTTCCACCAAGGCAGTTTGAGGGCCGGTTCGGAGCCTGTGCCTAATCTCGAACCAGTTCTTCACATTTCGACAACCAAAGAATCGGCTCTTGGCCAGGAAAACTGGTTCCAGAGCAGCACCAACACTTGCTGGTCTAGAACCAGGAACCATTTACGTCAGGGGCTGGGGGCGGGATTATTTTAATTACCTTTCTTCTCGAATGTAATCGCTGTCCATATCAATCACGACGAGCAACCAGCCAGGAGCAACACTTGTAAAGAGACGATGTTGCCATTGTTGCCGTTGTGCTTGAAGTTGGCACTAGCGTTGCTCAGAAATCTGAGATGTATACAGACGTATACACTTAGGTAATGACGTGGCTCAACGGTGGCTCTCTAGCCCGTGGAAAAGCAAACTGGTTCTTAGAAGGTTCGCAAGTTGAACCAACTCCGAACCGGCACCAGCACCAGCCCAGAACTAGCACTAGGTTCACACTGGTGGAAAGGGGGTATCTGTGCTCACCTTAAAGTTGTAATCCTTAGGATTTCAGTCCTGGTTGATTTGGCGACGCCCATGGTTACTGGTGGTAACAACAAGTGCGGTTTAATACTACAGCCAACACTCGTTGAGGAGCTGCTTTGTCAGAAATACAACTTTGTCAGAAATACAACAGAAGAGCAACTGGTGGATGTGATTACAGTGCAGCCAAAGAAATTCACACACTGCACACAGCACGAGTAGTTTCTACACAACAGCAGGACACTGTAAAGCAGGGTTTATGCTTGACGCAGCGGACCTCGCATGAGGGTCCGTGCTTCAAAAATGACATCATCACGTAACTTGCGTCAAGCTTTCGAATGCTTGGTTGTGCACCTCTGAATTTTTGCCACTAGACAACGCGCACTGAGCATTTCATTTCAACATGGACGCCTTCGAAGCTGGACTGGCCATGCAGGTACGCCTTTACAAGCACCTCTACGACCCTTCCATGAGAGACCACAGGGACATGATCCTGAACTCATGGAGAGAGATTGCCACCACATTTAATAGATAAAGACCGTTAAATACTTCCTCAGCAACGAGCTCTAGTGAAGCGAGAGCAGCCATGTTGGTTAATGACAATCTTCCGGTAACACCTGCTTACTTCTTGTTTATTCACAGAATGTTTTCTTTTGTACACCCCCTGGCGTTTCGGAGAACACTGAAACAAATAGCGTGTTAAGCATAAACGTCTCTGTGCATCGGTGGAGGCTCGTGTCTCACATAAGTATAAACAAGGCTTACAAGGCCTAGCAAGAAGAACTCTGACTCACGTTTCCACCGTCGTCTTCCTGCAACCACCATTTCAGAGCGAGACTTTTCCTTCTGTTTCTGGTTTAACAAAAAGGATCTTACTCTTTAACAAACGGTCTGTCTCTGTAGGGATCCTTTCCATAATGTTGTCAGACACTTTGAATAACAGTCTGAGCATGTCAGTGGCAAAAACAAGCACTTTTAGTGGACGGACTTAGACGGGCGCAGTTTCCCCAAAGGACTACTTGCAGCCATTGCAGCCCGTTTGCGGATGCCGACTGAGGCGATCTTCTGGACCAATTCCAAAACTTTTTGTACCTATTAGTCATTTAGACTCCAAAATATGTAAAAAAATAGGGCCCAGGTTTAAAAATACCAGCATTACCCTTTAAAAGTATTTTCAATGACGAGTGTTTTTTTTTTTTAGTTTATACGGTACATCGGTGATCATTGTACAGTATATCAAACTAGATTAGACTCATTTTTGTTACTCATATCATCACAAGTCACATTAAAGGAGCAGGTTTCAGAAAAAAAAAAGAATCTCACTTCTTAGATGTTAATACAATAACATTTCTAATGATTATTTTCATCCAAGGCCTTATTTTTTTTTAGAATTTAACATTCATCACTTCACTAGATGTATCCTCATTTCACTGGGATCGTTGAGGTCACACACACACTCCAATGATTTAACAAAAAAAAGTGATTAAAACATGTCCTTAAAGCACAAAAGCATTCACATAGCAACTAGAAATGTCTTAGGCAATGGCCAAAATACTACCATGACATTTCACACAGACTTTGAAGCAGCAGCCGTCTGAAGCTACACTAAGCCCTACAGTGATACAATAAGGCAGATGGATACGGTAGAATTTCAAAAACAAGATGTCACTAACGAAGAAAACAAGCCTTAGTCCCAGAGCCAACATAATACCCTGGTGTTCATGAATGCGATTTCAGAATAAATCTCTTTTGAACCAACATTTTTTCAGTCCAAAAGAATCTACAGTATGCCTGCACACTCACTCCAAAGGTCAATTTTAACAATGGCTGACTCCACCTTGACAAGGATCAGGCCAATTAACATCCAAATATGTTGGCAGCTCTGCAGGACTGCAGAACTGCTTGTCATGTTCCTCACACATGAACCTGGATCTTTTGCTCAAAATGCACAACAAATCAGCCATTACACATTAGTGCTTTTAATAGTGTCGGCGATTCATTTAAAACACCTCCATGTTGGACAAAAATGTGAAATTAAATGTCACTCCTTCTCTCCAGTCAGGGAGCAGAGCCTGCAACTCCGGGCTGGATAAAAAAATTCCACCCTTTTAAACTCACGAATCTGTGATATCCAATACATTCCAGGAGTTATTATGTGACAAAATGTGGAAGTTTACCTTCCTGGTGTACTCACTTTACCTCACCCTGCCTCACCTATTTCCACTTCAGTTAATGGATTTTAGCGTTTCCTGGAATAACTTTGGATAACTGCAAGAGAAGAGGGTGTGACCTCTTTGCATTAATCTGTGGCTTGTACATGATCTCTGTGAAGTGAGCTTGATTTTGGATAACAGATGGATATATTTTCTTAAATATTCAAACCAGTGGTGGAAAAATATTTTTCCTTTCCAGCTAATCATCATATGAATATAATGACAATAACATCAACTTGCTTGCTTGTGAGTGTCTAATCATTAAGGGCAAATGGTGAGTCAGGACTGAAGCAGCTTTCTATCCTAAGGGACAAAAGCTGTCAACACAAATGGCTTTTTTAAAAAGGGGTTTAAGGTGGATTTTTCCTTTAAAAGGGGTACTCCAGCGGCTAAAATTCTCACAACGCAACTTGATAGTGTCTTTTTATTTGACCATCTCTGTGTGGTAAGTGTCCATGTCTTTCAATCTCCATGGCCCAAATCAACGCAGGTTTTCTATCAAAACTTTGTCATGTTTAACCCTTAGAAAACAGATGTGTTCAGGGCCGCCCCCCGGAGGTTATTGTTTGCATAATCCTGTTTAAAGTGATCTAAAATAAAAACCATCATAGCTCGAGCATTCATTCTTTTGCATCTGAAATCTAAGGCTTCTGTTTATTTTGTGTCATGTTGTACACTCGTGTCACAAGTTGATGACATCATTACGTAACGTGCGGTGCAGAACATGGTGACTGCGCGGTGGCACGTTTTAATTTATGACACAGTTTCAATAATTTAATCAGTGTTAAGAGGAAGCAGGGGGAGGACCCAGGCGCAGACAGACAGGAGTGGTTCACCAGTTTATTCACACCTACGCAGAAGATATCCAAAACAGGAACACGAAAACTAATCTTAAGCAGGAGTACACAGGACACAGATCACAATGAACCAACAGGGAACAAAGGAAAGGGACCGGTACAAGTAGGGAAGACGCTGACGAGGGAATCAGGGGCAGGTGTGCAAACGGGAACAGGTGCAGATAATCAGACACAACAGGAGACACGAGGGCAGGAACTGAACAGACAATACTTCAGAATAAAACAGGAAACGGACCGATACACGGACTGTAACAATCAGTCCTTATAGTTTATTGATTTACAGCCTTTTAGCTTAGCGAATACATTTTAAAGAAAATCCCACCTTCATATTAATATTCATCAATCTGTGATATCCAACACAGCTTACTCCAGAAAATAACATCACAGTAAGCAAAAATACCAATGTAGGCACTGGTGGACCATTTCTATTGCAGAGTTCAAAGGGTTAAGGCCGAGCTGGGATAACCTTGATGACATCAAAGAAAATAACTGTAGTGATGTCAAAAGGATTCAGGATTAATTGTTTTAGAAAGCTCCCTCCAGAGCCAAAGAAGACATCATACAACTGTTATCACACGCTGAGTAGTAAACTAATGGTCATGTTGCATGATGCAGGACACACGGACGCTGGAGTTAGGGAAAACACACTGGTTTACTGATGTAGTGGGGACGGGAGGTGGAAGAGGAGTTGGTGGGTCGGGGAAATCCGGATGGAAGAAAGCGGACTGCTGAGGGAAAGGCTGGGCGAGAAGTAGGAAGGCAAGCTGGGGTAATGGAGGCAGGCTGGCAAGGTGGGTGGCTGACGAGCATACAGCAGAGCCGGTAAACAGGTGGAGACGGAGCGAACCTGGAGCACAGGAAATCACAAACCATCTTCAAAAATAGCAAAAGTTCTTTTGAGGCCTGAGAGCTTGCTACGGCAAAAACCGAAGCAAACAGGATAGAAATACTGCAGGCGATGAGCTGATGACTGGCAGGTGCGCTGGCTGATTGCAGACTCTGATCAGGAGATGTGTAGATGGATGCCACGCCCTCCAAACACACACACACACACAAAGAGAGACAGCACAGGAGACAAGAGGGAGGGGGGAACACCAGGGATCCAGGGGAGACTTAGAGCGTTTTCAACGCACCAGGGTTTGTTTTAACCAAACAGGTTAGGTGTGAAAACGCCCTGAGAACACGGCCGAGCCGTGACAGTTAATGTGTAAAGTTGGTGAAGTGCCCCTTTAATGCTTCAGTATGTTACACAAAAATAATTTATTCATAAAAAATCTCCCGGGCTGTGGTGTGATTTACCTCAGGGGACTTTATCTGATGAACAACTCAATAACATGATGTTACTGATAAAGTGGTTTTGCGGTGGAACAAAAAAGTTCAAAAGTTTGCAGATGATACCGCATTGGTAGGAATAATTAGTAACAATAATGAAACCGCTTACAGAATTCAGGTTTCATCCCTGGTGGACAAAACAAAGTAAGTAGTGGTGGACTGTAGCGCCCATCTCACCTGCACTGTCATTAGGCTGCTGGACTGTCAGTTACTGGCTTTGCACAATTTGCATTTGTATTTTTTCATATATTTATCTTTGATTGTATTTTATATTATCCGCAGTATCATTATTCTCGCACTGTTTTCAGTTTTTATCACATTTGCTCTACCTCCATTAGCACAAACAGTACTCCATCATAGTGACAGCTCTCTGTAGCTCTGGTGATTATTTAACTGCTGTGCTTTTATTCTTATGTTGCTGTGTGTAGTCGTGTTTTGTATGTGTAGTTTAAACTACTGGATGCCTACATTTCCCTTGGGATCGATCTATCTACCTGTCTGTCGTCACAAATGGTCAAATTCCACAGGTTACGAATTCTTGGGTGTAACAATCTCTTCTACTTTAAAATGGGAAGTCAGCACTACAACAGTAGTGAAGAAAACTCGGACTTTAAAGTTTACCGTATCACATGAAGGTATGATGCAGTTTTATTCCTCATTCTTCCTCATGTTTCCATACCTGTGTGGTATGGAAACAGCTCAGCACGAGACGGGAAATGGTGCATTGCATCAAAAATCATAGGCCGGGAGTGACCACTCCTTGCTGAAATCTCCACCATTAGACAAGAAAAAGGGACACAAGACTCTCCATGACTTCTCTACTACACATCTTTTTAACTTCTTTTAAAAGATTAAAAAGTTCTGCAGCAGCCCTTACCCACGGGCCATCCGTGCTCTTAACTCCTAAACGAGTAACGTGCTGTTATTATTCCTGTCTATAAGACAATGTAAGGGTGTGTGTAGTAATGTTATAGCAACGGTTGTTTTAATTATGTATTATTTTATTTTCTTTTGTTTTGAATCCCTTGTTTTATGGCCCACGGTGGTCACTGTATGTGATGTAAGGTTTCTATGTGTGCCCATCAAACCAACCATGTGGAAATGATAATAGAGTTTTAAATCTTGAATCTTGCTTCATTTTTTCCCCGACAGCTTATACTTACATTTGCTGGAATCACATCGTCTATGTTACAAGGTCAGATATCAAGCTGAGAGGGACTGGTGGGGACCTTGTGAAGACAGACGGACAACTGAAGGACACAGTGGCAGTTCAGCGAGAACTCATTAGAATGCATTTACACCAAACCAATGGGAGAATATTCGGCGGTTAGACAGTAGAAATATGAGCAAAAGCTTTGAATGCAAGTGTTTTTCTCTAAGTGTTGAATTTCGTTCATGAATTTATCATGAAGCAAGCTGACCTGAATGCACGAAAGCTATCTGAACCGCTTACTAAGAAACTATCAGAAGAATCAGTAATTCCTTCGCCACACTGTAACACGCCCGTCTCTCCCTCTTTCTTTATATCCAGGAAACAAGCGATGAATTGTTTTGCCACCTCAGAGTGCACTGCAGTCTGTAGAGAATAGCAGTCATTATGTGCTTATGGTGCATGCCTTCTGCCTGTTAAAGAATACAGTTGTCATTTAGAGTTATAGCCCATGTACTTAGATCTGGTTTTATTTCCTTCAAAATAAAAGATGATTCAGCCTCAGTGAAGCCAGCTTGTCTGGTGAAATGTTGCTACATAAATTATACCATGCTTTAATTGAACCTGAGCGACTTCTTATGTTATGTATCTCAAACAACCGGGTCTCATTTTTCAAGCTTCGATTTCACTACAGTAGATCATTTTGCCCTCATGCTGTATCTGTAACAGGTAAACTGTGGAAAAGGAAGTTTGACACAAAATAGACCAAACAGGCAGCTCCTCCCCCCACCTCAAACTGACAGGAACACTGGCACACGTGAGGGTTTTATGCTAACTTCAGGTCTTCTGTCTCAGATCTAAGAAACTTGTGGCAAAGGTTTTGCGGTCAGCACCGGACTTCAGGCTCAGAAAGTCAGGTAGCCAAAAGAAAGCCAAACTAAGTAGAACTTGTTCTACCTCCCACTCGTCTTTGTACTTTTGACAAACTTCCAGAACCTGGCGAGTTTTGAATACCAAAGTCCTTATTTGCTTTGAAAAGAGCATATGTTGGCAAGAGTGGAAGTTTGATGGTGTTTGCCGTTAATACATGGACTCCTGTGAAAATGTGATGCCTGGATGTTCATCCCTGCAGGTGGGGTTGACTTCAGGTCTGTGGCAAACATAACTCCTCCAGTGGCACAAGTCCTTGTTCTGTAAAACAAACAGCTGCCATTAAATATATTTTACATCTTATCATCTTATGATCACGACAGTATGTTACTTCACAAACCTTCACAGTCCATAATATAGTCTGCTCAGAGTGCCAGGTTTTCTGTAGTGCTCCTGTTGCTCCCAGCTGGATGTAGCTGTGGCATAAAGAGTTCTGTTCTGTAGCCGTCAGCCTCTTGTCCATATGACAGCACTGGGGCCAGTACAGTGGGATGTTGGCAAAGGGTATCAAAAAAGTCTGGGCTGGCCAGTCCGTCTTTGAGTCTATTAAATGATACAGATTTGTGAATTGTTACAGGCAGTAAAGCTAATCATACATTTTTATTTTCAGTTACAACATACAAGATAATCAGGCACATTATTTCAGCTCACATACGTGTTTCAGGGTTATATTTTCACTCTAGGAGGCATCACCGTTTTCCAGGCCTTTTGAGTACGATTTAAATCCTATGAAAACCAATCAAATGATAGAAGGAAAGCTGAGAAATCCCAAAATATGGAAAACACTGTATATTTTCCATAACGTTAAGATAACAACAATGTTCAAGTCACTGTCTCATAGCATACTTAATTACTTTACAAAGAAGCTTGTATTAATTCTTATTTTGATAATACTAACAATATTATAAGAAGTAGAATAGAGAAGTAGCAGCAGCAGTAATAAGGCAGGTGTTCCTTTGGATTTTCATGTTTTACTCAGCCCCCACTCAACACATTCATTCAATTCCTTTAATAAAAACCCCTTTTATTCAATTACACTGTGATTCCTGCCAATGATGCACCACTGAAAGTATCCTGCCACAACAGTGTGTCTGTCCTCCACAGAGCTGCATGACATTCCTGAAGCATCCAGAAGTTTGAAGCGAGGATCTGACAATAACCAGCGTCATAGCTCATGAAGAGCTCTCCCTGTCTCGTCCTCTGCCACATCCTTCACATTTGCACAGAAACCAGGTTGTCCAACAATGTGGTTCACCAGGTCCCTAGAGAGAAAATGTGGGCCTGGTCCTCCATGAACTATGGACACAGCTATCATCTTCCCTGCTATGAAACACTCATCTCACTCCCTAATTGCTTCACTAAAAGGACCAAAGAGACCAGGGAGGCTGGCATAACTTTCCACATGTCATCACTATACAGTATACACGCATTCAGGGGGCAAAACTGCTTTGGTAGCCAGTCACAAGATTTTAGTCAACCATTGTAATCAACGTAAGAAAGCTATGCCAAGGAAATAGGGTAACGTGGACCCCCCTGCCCAGGAACAATAAATGGAAAAATCTACATAATGGAAAAACTGACACATAGTTTGAGATTACAAGAAGCGCAGATGGAGGAAAAAGGCGAGAAATGGATGTTATTCAGGAGCCAAAACAGCGCCGAAGACCACGGAAAGGATGACAGATTTAGTTGATGAAACGAGAGAATGGATGGACAAACAAAACCCCCTCCTATTTTATTTTTTACTTTTGTGTTTTTTAGTCTGTTTACATGTTCATCTGTTGGTTTAAGATAAGATAAATGTTGAAATTATCAATAAAAACTAAAGTGGAAAAAAAATGTGCTCAACTTACCTGGTTTTGTTGGTTGTCCTTATTTGACAATATCAGCAGCATGGTGGTAACGTTAGTGTCACTAAGTAGACAGTTATTTAGTCTATGACCTACTGAACTGAACCAGTGTTGGTATGAATCACACACAGCACATTACCTAGCTAATGTTAGCAAACAGAAACGTACCAGACACAAAGTGGGCGCTGCACAGACTCCCCGCTGTGCTCTTGACATTCTTCGCTTCTTTCCAAGAAATGTTGACTTACTTTCTATTTATATCAACATTTTCCTCAGACATATTGTAAAATTACAAAGAAAAACTCTACATGATTAAAATTACAATATAATATCCACCAGGAAATGAACTTCAATGGCCTCTGCCATTTCTGAAAACGTCAGCAAACACGTCAACAACTCTGAGCTTTCAGAAAATTTCCCCTTGTGAATACCACATATCAAATCAAATGGAAAATCAACGCAACACTAACGTTAGCCACATCGTTGGCAACAACACGGAATACTAACCAACCACACAATCAGCCAACATATTGTTATTCGAGGCAGAGGGGCTCACCACATCTAGCTAACCCAAAATTAGCTGCCTTGAATCCTGCAATCAGTCACATTAACATCACTTATTGTCAGTTTATCTCCTGCCTAGTCCCCAAATGTAATGCAGTGCAGATTTTTTTTCAAATCAGATGGCACTTACTCGAGTGTAAAAGTTTTCTTTAATAGAGACCTGATTCTTTGTGCTACTGTAGATGAAGAGTTCTGCCTTTTACTGTCTTATCCTTGACTTTTGATCAACAGTGTCATTTTAGGAGAATACTGACTATACAGTTAATAACAGCATCCTTTTATTTTTTACATAAAAAACGTGCAGGAGTTTGAATTAATTGTGCAGCCCTGAGTAGTGTCTGCAGGTTTTCCTCTCAGGCTGCAGATATAAATACACCAATTAGGGCAGAGCAGTAGCATCTATATAGCCTGAGACGCAAAGCCTGGGGCAAAAAAAAAAGGCTGCAAATGACTTGCTGCTGCTTGTAAAGCTTAATTACTGTGAACACTAATAATTAGCAGTAATAACTGAAGAGACCCATCAACAAATGAATCAACTTCTCCCATCTCTCCTCAGGATTTCAACAGCTGGACATTTCTAATACAAAGTTTAGAGAGATTTTAGTGACTAATGCCTTTGCGTGTAAGTAAATGGTTTTTTTTTTCTATCTACATAGACAAAGAACCAATAGCATTCTGGCAGGGGGTGCTGTCATGAAACTGAAAATATGAAATATAAATTTCTACAATATATGTACAGAGCAGCTCTGTATGCTTTAGCAGAAAAAAAGCTCTGCTCCTGCAGACAAGGCTGTCAGGTGCACAGCAACTGAAGCCAGAAAAGGTGATTTGAAGCGCATTAGCATTTTATCATGGAACATATGCTTTTTATTTTCTTTGACAGTCCTGAGAGGTAGGCCCCTCTGTATTTGGCAGAAATGTCCCCATAGAACGAGGACCTGTTCAACAAAACATGACTCTGCAGCATCAGTAGTGGTCAAACCTCCACAGCGTGTCTTTAAATAAAGGCTTCATGTTTACCTTGAAAAGGAAGAGATCCAAATGGCTTCTTCTGAAATTTGTAAAACAAGCCTTGATGCATGCAATGATGCTGAGTGCAGACATCATCAGTCATGGAAATAGAGGAACAATGTTCTGCAGTACTTTGCATGAATATAGGTTTTGTAATTATGTCATGGATCATGGATAAACCATGTCCACACATGGACTTCCATTCTTACTAAGCTGGACAGTCATTGTTGTTTCATTATTATTCGACCATCGGTCCCATCCTCGAAGAGCACCTGATTTTTAATTTCATTTTCTACTCCTTTACTGCAATATTACGAACACTATTGCACTAGACCCAATGCAGCGCTCTCTATTTTTTCTTCATAAAACGTACGTTTTTGTAAAAACAGGATGTCTCTCCGGCTGTTGAACAGAGCACAGCGGTAAAAAATAGCTCATTTGTCCTCCAGTGTGAATCCCAACTCAATGACACAGCAAGTATTACTCTAAAAGGGCACTGCTCCAGAGGTTTGCAAGGGAGATGGCCCCTGAGCTGATTTTAGACCTATGTTCTCCTTTGGCGGGGTGCCCCACTGCCCCATGATTGAATGCCACTTGACATATTTTCAATAGGTTCATCACCTTTTTCCTGTACTCCTGAATATACATCAGAGCAGCTGGTGTCTCGAGAGAGACGTCGATCCTTCCTCTTCCTTTTAGCTCTCTGATACTGTCTTTAAGCTGTAGGGTTCCTCCTTTTTCTTGACAGATGGAAATGTGCAGGGAGAGCTGATCAATAACCCCTCCAGTTATGACTGAAATAACATTGTGTATAATGCACAAAAAAAAAAAAGATTAAATCTGGAAAGCGGATGTTGCTGGATTTTGTCAGCGGAGCCATCTTAACTTTTCTGAAATGCAGACAAAATTTCAACAGGCCAAAAGGGAGGAGATTTCTACCTGGGCCCTTTTCCTGCCGTTGTTCTAACCCTTGCTGAAGCCTGTCAGCTACGTTACGTAACTGTTTTATTTGCACTCGTAAATCTCTTTTTTCTTCTTCTTCTAAAGCAATGCACAGGAGACACAGGAGGCTCTGGATTATATGAAGGATACAGTTCTTCTCCATTGACAGGACAACTACAAGAACCTTTACATGTGTAGCAAGGTGAAAGCTGACTGTGGCTATCAGTGAGCCAATGGCCTTTTACAAAACACATTTAGGGATGATAAATCTGGGTAATGAGGTCTGTCTAAGGAAACGACTCACCTTAAAGCTACTAACAGCCTTCACAAGCGCTTGAGGCAGCCGGTAACTCAGAAAAAAAGGTGGGGATTTCAGTTGTCGGTGATGTTACACAGCAAATTAATTAAATGGCCCTCCAAAGGCTTAAATAATTGCCAGTTAAACATATTAAATATCACAGTTGAATACTGAAAATGTCAGCTTTCCAGGCATCTTACCATATGTGTCATCCTGAACATTCAGAGAGGATACGAGTGATTGAACAATGGCTAGTGACGCATTTCCCATCCAACTGTCAACATTTCACTGAGTTAAACTTACAACAACATCCAAAGCACATCAGCACATGGAAAGGGACAACAAACCCTGCGTACAAACGGAGATCCATTTTCCCACAGTCCTATAGGGGAACCACAGGGATTGCAACTACAAAAGCACAGTTCTACCTGCAGCTGCAAGGCGCCACCTCAGGTAACAATATGATGCATGCTCTTCATCCAGCTGTAAGTATCCGCACGCTGAAAGCATCTGCAGCACACACCCAGATGGGGACATTATGTAGTTTACAACAACATTCCCTTAAAGCACCCTTACAGGATAACTACAGTCATTACTGCTGCTGAAAGAAACTCATACATGGGACTGTGGGCTCCTGTCGGAGGACCTGCTGTGTGTAGGCGGCACCAGAACCTGTATTTATCCCGGAGTAGCCTGAGCAGCTGTGCTTGAGGTCTGAATTGAACGGGGAGGAGAGGATTCCCCTGCTGACATGGCACAAGTGTTACAGTACACGCGTTGTCCAATTAATAAGGTGTCTTCAGAGCGCCGCCAGAGAGGGAGGGAGGGTCAAGAGGGGGGCGTTTGGGTCCATGGCCCACCTGCACCCTCAGACAGACAGTTATTTCTAATTGTGTCAGCGGCTTCACCGTTAAAACTGTAATTACATGTGTAAATAAAACACACACCCACATGGCTGTTACTTTTTAATTAACCCTGAAGGCCATATAATTCATTTATGACCTTCATCGGCCTCCGTCCGACAGGAAGAGCAACAACAAATTCTCCATAAGCAAAAAAACACACCTTTGCTCATTAGACTGAATCGAAACAGGTCTAGGGTTAGGGTTCCCCTAACCCGAAACTCCACCCTCAGGCTCAGCTAGAACCCTGCCTCCCAGCAGAGGAGGAGTGAGGGAACAACACCTGTAGGAGGCGTGGCCTCATGGCCGTAGTGTGTGGGTCAGGGGACCTGGGGGGGCTGACTGACACTGATTAGAGTCTTTTCTTATATAAATTTCATGACGTAGACGGGTCCCAACCGGCTGACTCTATGTCAGCATCGGCCTCGCAGGTTCAGGGCTGATTTAAAACAGCCTGTTGAGCCAGTTTCAACCCATGAAATGCTGATTTTTATCAACGTGGTAAGAAATGTCAATAATAACAGCAGCATTGATGTGTTTCATCACAGTACGATCACATCATTTAGTTTACAGCTCAATAACACGTTTAAGTGTGCGCCACCTCTTTAAGTTGTGGGCCGCAAAACCAAAACAGTGAGCTGAAATCCACTTTAAAGCTTCGTAGAGCCAAAGAAAACTACAGAATCGGGTCACAATACTCTGCAGGTTCATCATTCCAAGCAACCCCTTTCGTATACACAGAGTTAATTGATCCATTGTTGATTATAGCAGCTTTGATCAACTGACTCCCTAGGTAATCAACAATTAAATAGTTTATAACAACAGAGGCATCTACACAGAAAGGATGCTCCTGGGTCCCTGGTCCTCCTAGCTGTGAGGCGACAATGGTTTGTCCTTTGCTATCATGGCTTGATGTATTAGCCTCCATAGCCTTAATGTCCATTAACGTCATTCATAGAGCCATCTCCCTTCTTTAAGTTGAAAAAAAATGAAGGAGGTGAAGGGAGTGAGTGTCCTGAATGTGCAATGGGTATTTTTTTCATGAAAACAGAGTACTGGCCAGAAAATAAAAGCTTTTAAAAATCGAGAACTGTCAGCACCTGGTGAAGTAATCATTGAGTCACTGGTATTGATCAACACTTCTCTCAAACCCCTGCAGAGATATGTTCAGTCATTTTGCAGTATGGTGCAGCACAAATCATTTTAATTGCCCATTTAACTTTTGAGGTTTAATTTCATTAAAGTGGTGAAAATCATTAAACGTTTTTGAAAGGAAAAGACAGTGTAATACGTCTTTGTGAACGCGTTCTCCTTTCTTCCAAGAACATAAAAATAACTATTCCAGGGACTAAAGACAAATTCTGACATGCTAATGATTCATAAAAACTCTAATAAAGCTGACTACAGTTACAAACACTGCTACAAGGCTGGGTCAGCTTAGGTTGAACAACAAACAGCTGCATTTGTCAGCTATAAAAGAGGTCAAGCAATCAGCACTTGATGTGACTTTTTCATATTCTCTCAACATGAGACAATTAAGAACCCAGTAAACATTTATTTAGTAATTTCCAGGCCAAAAAACATTCAGACATCTTTATTAGACATCTAGGTTATGACCGTTCTTCCACCAGCATTTATATGTTGAAGTACATGGCTGGATCACCACCAAAACGGGCCCCAGGAGAAACTGTTGCAGGCCCTTGACCTCTAAGAACCCCTAAATGTCATAGATTTACCGTGTGTTAGCTGCTTTTTGGCCGTGGCTGGAGGCATTATGATTTCGGGTTGTCCGTCCATCCCATTCTCGATATCTCAGGACGCCTTGAGGGAAATTCTTCAAGGATGAACTGATCAGAATTTGGTGGTCTAAGGTCAAGGTCACTGTGGCCTCACAAAACACGTTTTTGGCCATAACTCAAGAACTGATGCAGTAATTATGAAAAATGTTTTTCACACAGATGTTTAACGGAATACAGAGATGAGGTGATGACATTTTTTACCCAAAAAGTCAAAGGTCAACACCCAAAAAACACTTATTCAACACCATAACACCAAATGCGAATCATGAAAACAAGCTATGTTTTCAGCAAAGATGCAGAACATACGGGCTCTGTTCCGTTACAGAGGATGCCATTGTGACAGTTTTACCACCACTTTATCCCGCGAGAGTTATATGTCAACCCACAAAGGTTAACCTTAACAAGCTGTCCACAAAAAGTCAGGGGCTACTCTGGCCCGTCCTGTTTTGCTCATTCTGAAACAAGCAGACAGCGCAGAGGACACTTGTTGGTGACGTCAATGTGACTACTAACGTTCTTGATCAAAGCTCCTCTTCTCCTCTCATTCCTCTGCTCCCCCCTTCGTCCGATGCACAGAGAGTATCTTACGCCCTTTTGTCCCCTGCGGCCCTCTGCATAGCTCATTTATGAAGTCTGGAAATATCTGCCAACTCGGCTTTCCCACCAACCTCTCCCTAAAATAGCCATGAAGGCAAGCGTGGAGGGCCCTCATTTCATTGTGCAGCAACATAACCAGGTCATATCTGTTCTCTTTAGAAGAAGAACAGGCAATTTAGAACCCAGGGGTGGTTGTCAACAACAACCCCGGTCAAGTACGTGATTGAAAGATGCCCTTTAATGGTGTTTCTGACATTCAAATGAAGAAAGTGGACGGCTGAGACGGAGTGAATATGACAGGGAAAAGAAATGAGGACTTGTGTGAAATGTGAAATTATGGAAACTGGTGATGTACAGAAATAAAAAAAAAAGTTCTTCTTTGCTACAGGCTGCAGATACCGTGACCACTGTGATAATCCTAACTGTACAAGACTTTTTCTTTTGGATTTATTGTGGAATATTATCAGTAAAGTCACAGGGAGTTTATTGGTCGTTAGACATTCATTCTTCTAATACTTCTCAGAGTAACATCGATGTATTCATAGCTCATTCAGCCCATCTATGGAATTCATAAACTGCTCAATATTCCAGTTCAATTTGAACATCATAGTTCAAATTTGCTGCATAGTAATCTGCCTTAAGAGGAAAATAAATCAAACTAAGCCTCCTTACAGTAATTCACGAACCTGTATGGGTCCTTTATTCATGCCAGTCAATCACTACACGTGAACATGGCTACACAGCATGAAACTAGAAGTCTAGGAAATTAAAAAATGTCAACAATCTCCAGACAGTATCATCTGGAAGTGCTCACACTGGATGCCTACAGCTCCCCCTGTCATCAGTTGTGGAGGAACTCAAGGTGGCAAAATGCAGAGTCTTATTAAGTCTGAGAGACTCCAACGACGACCTGGTAAAGCCAGCATGTGTCACATGTGGGCGCAAGTGGGCAGCCAACACATCCGTAAAGCAGGCAGAGAGCTGCGAGACATCATCGGCAACCCCTATGTTGGGCGTCAAGGCCTCGGCTCTGCACACTTCCAGCAGTGGGGAAACGCAAGTGCAAGGAACAGGAGAGACATTGTCCAGGCAGAAGTACGGAACGAATGAAAGGGGATCTGCCCAAGAACAAGATCACATGGGCAGAGCTGTGGAGACTGGAACCCTTCCGCACCCCTTCTTCTTGAAGGACTTGATCATGATGGCTTCAGTTTTTAGTTTTTAATGGCCTCTTTAAACTTGATTTCTCTGGATGTCTAGTTAGATGTCTAGTGATCTTAATCTGACTTTTAAGTGTGCGCCAATTACCCCATATTGGATCTTGCTGAAGGAGTAGATCCCGCACCTGCCATACAAGACTTTTTCCTCTTTATTTTCAGTCTGCTGTCAGCAGCCTTGCTACATCGGACTGCACTGGATGTTGTCGGCTGACTCATAGCCAAACTTGGAGGCCAGATCTCCAGCCTCTTTCATATCCAGGAGGATGAGCGACGCATCGACTCGCTGGCAGCAGAACTCAGCAATGAGGTGTTGTTTCCCGGGCACCATTGTCCACAATATAGCTGATAAAGCCCTTGAGATTCTAGCTAATGAACCTAACATTTCCAGAGTCTTACTTCTAATCAGTTCATTCTTGTGTCCAAGTGAACGTTTCCTTCCAGGCGTTCCTAAGATCACATTAACGAGAATGGGACGGACGGACGCACAACCCGAAAACTGGCACAGAGGCATAAAAATGCTGTCAGACGTACTCTCACTTAAAAGTAATTTGATGACCGTGGCACAGTTTATTACCATTGACTACAAAACTCTTGAGGAAACAGTGCAGCATCTTAAGTCATCAATGTGCTGCCTTGATGCTCTGCCCAAGTTAACAGTTCAGGCATCTTCCCTAAGGCACTGAGAACTGCAGTTATTAGGCCACTTCTAAAAAAGCCTATATGCCATTTTTAGTTTTTAAATCCCTCCTGGGGGCTCTGAAGAACTGTTTGTGAATACTTGGTTGATATTGTAAATTTACATCTGAATACATTAAATAAAAGTGTTTTAGAATCAATAGTGGTGTGTACTATATTTGTAATTAAATTTCCAACCGCACTTTAATTGAAATAGTGAAGATCTTGTAGATGAATCACTTTATTTTGTATTTCTTCAGTATGTTTTCAGTTGAGGATGTTTCACAGTAATCTTTCAGTTTATATTTTGAGAGTTTGAAGAAACTTTTACACTTTTTCTAATTAAATATTGTATTTAGATTGTAGTTCTATATATTTAAACATTAAATCTAAACACAAACATTACAAGGTAAAGTTTCAGATGATTTTAATCTGTTTTATACATATATATTTTTAGAGACTTTATTTTGTCTTCCAAAATGAAATGTGCATGTGTTAACAGTTTATTGAAGGTGTTTGATTGTAATAATTCAGAAAAAAATCTGTAAAATAACAGTGTTTCTCTGCAAAACCTCGAATGAAAAGTTCTGTAAATGTATTGTTTTTGCACTTTATTTGAATTACAATATTTAACTTTAATTTTACGGTTTTTGTTTGGCAGCCGCTGCTGCCAGTCATTTGACCGTTTTTACAGTGTAGATGCTTCTGTAATTAGCAACTACAGACCTATTTCCTATTTCCAATCTGCCATTTATATGTAAATTAATGGAAAAAATAGTCTACCAGCAACTCAGCAGCTTTTAAGCCTTGAATAGTTTTCTAGATGACTTCCAGTCTGGATTTAGACCCCATCACAATACTGAGACTGCTGTTATTAAACTTCTACGTGACATCCGATTAAACACTGACTCAGGTAAAACGTCAGACACAGTCGCTCATGTAATACTACTTGACAGACAAAAAACACTGGCCTGTCTGGCATGGTCCTAGATTGGTTCAAGTCCTACCTACAAGACAGGGAATACTAGCATATGATCTAGCATGACACGTGGAGTTCCTCAGTGCTCCATCCTTGGACCATTGCTTTTTAACCTCTACATGCTCCCTTTAGGCAGAATCATACAAAACAGCAAAATTGCTTATCATAATTATGCGGATGATGCTTTATATAGCACTTTCACCGACTGACTACACTCCAGTAGACTTGCTGCATCAATACATTGACCAAATAACTAAGAAAAAGAAGAAAAACTAAAAAGAAATGGAGTCAAGAAGAGCCAAAAAGTCAGAAATCTTGGCGTTATTATTGATTCAGATCTCCATTTCAACAGCCAAATCAAATCAATAACAAAGTCAGCCTATTGTCACCTAAAAAATATAGAGACTTCGGAAATACATGTCTACACAGGATTTAGAGAAACTAATTAATGCCTTCATCTCAAGTAGGTTAGGTTAGGTTAGTCTTTCCTCAGGTCTCTCCAAGAAGTCCTCACCAAGACTAAGAAAGCTGAACACATTACACCTGGTCTCTGCACTGGCTACCAGTCAGTTAAAGAACTGACTTTAAGTTACTGCTGTTGTCTATAAATCATTTCATGGCTTAGGGCCTTAATACATTTCTGACCCACTTCTTCCATATGAACCCCCCAGGCCTCTTAGGTCATCTGAAACAGGTCAGCTAACTGTTCCCAGAGTCAGAACAAATTGTTGGAGCAAATTGCCAGGAGAGAAATCTGTCTCTTTCTCTCATACCTGTGTCTTTTTAAACGTCTCTATGTCAAATAAGTTTTATGATCTTTTATTCCTCTTACCTGTTTCTTTTTAAACTTCATCATGTAAAGCACCTTGAGTTGCCTCTGTGTCTGAAATGGGCTATATAAATAAACTTGCCTTGCCTTCCTTTGCCATCACATCTGCACACATGGGGGCTTGAGAGACGACCCTCAATGTAAGCTCTGTGGTCAAAAGGGGACACTGGCACACAAACTGTCTGGGTGCAAAACATCTCTTACTCAAGGATGGTATAGGTGGTGCCATGATAAGGTGCTTCTGACTTGATGAAGGCCATCACCTTCAACCGAAAGACCAAAGCTTAATATGCTGCAAACTGCCAGTTCCCAGAGGTGGTGCACACAACCTACCGTCCGGACATTGCACTGTGGTCAACCGAACACCAGAAAATCATTCTTGTTGAAGTGACAGTGCCGTGGGAGGAAGGATTCAAAGAGACCCATGAGAGAAAGTCCTTGAAGTACCAGCCCTTAGTTCAGGAGTGCAAGGACAAGGGATGGCAGGCATGGTTGTTCCCTGTGGAGATCGGCTGCAGAGGCTTCCCAGCCAAATCAGCATGGCGGTTGTTGGCAGCTCTGGGCCTGGACGAAAGAAGCAAGAAAGGAGGGAGGAGGCGAAAGGAGGGAAGCTGGGAGCCAGGAACAGATGGGCAGTGACTTAACCACCACTGCCGGCCCACCAACTGGAGAGTTGTGGTTGAGAAAGGCCTCATGCACCCCAGCAGGTGTATGTCACAAATATAATGCAATATAAATCCAAGCATCTTTTCTCTCAATAACATGAGCTTATCCTATTCCATGATGTTTACATACTCCAGCATATGACATGTGATCCAAAACCTGGTTCCTGCAGTAGCTAAATTAAGAACATTCTTAATGGATGTAAATCCAACATGAAGCCAACAGGCGTGGATCGATCAGCAGGTTAGACCTTACTGTATATGCCCTCTGCTGAAAGTGAGCAAAGCTCATCAACAGACCTACTCTGAGGATTTTCCCCAAGTCAATAACGATAAGAAGAAATTAGAAACATTTATTCAACAAAATGTTGACACAAGTACTTAATTATGGACTCTGCTCACCAAAACAAATGGCAGGAGATGAGCGTCTTTTCACACAGCAATCAAAACTCTTTAAATATTTGTCTACATAATATGGAATGACACTTAAACACAAGAGAGTAAGGCCGTAACACTTCTCACAGTTCTTGCATTGTGCGACATTCACTTTGTAAAACGGTAAATCCAACCATGAAGTTATCTGTCTCCACTTTGCTTTGTACTGCTCTGTAAAGCTGCACACACCCACACAGCTACTGTCTCAAAGTGTCTCAAATCACATTTTTCCTCTTTTCCAGCATCTTAAAGAGATTAGATGATTTTAGTGCACTGTGATATGTAATCTAATTTTTAGCAATGCTAATCGTGTGGCTTGAGAGATGGCAATGCTGGCTGGTCTGTTAGCCTAGAGGCCGGACTACCAACCTGGCAAAGCAGGAAAAGGCCCCGGGTTCACTGGGTGGCAGCTGGTTTCTGGTACTCTGGTTAAGTGCAAGTTTGTTTGTTAATATGCACCACTATCAGACAAATTAAATCAGTATGTAGGGGCCCTGTCAAAATACCCTTAACATGTCAGTTGATACGTTTCTTACGTGGTACATATTCCTAAGTAAATTTGCATGATCACAAATGATCACATTTTGAGGACAAGGGTTTAAGGAAACTGACTAGGCGCCCCACATCTGTTTTTCCCCCGGGCTCCCCCAGTGAGTTTATCTGTGGGTTGGTCTGTCAGGCTTTTTTCTTTTTCCAGAGCTTTCAAACATATCTCATGGTTTTCATTTGCAATTGGAGTTGTTGGCTCATTCATCAGGAAAGAATACTTTTCACAAGGTCAAGATCAAACACGCTAACAGTACAAGATAACATGCTGACCTTACCAAATGCTAGCATGATACCACACTAACTTTAGGCTGGTAAATTCTAAACATACCTTTGCTGGATGTGTTGACTTTACTTTGGACCACAGTTTTACTGATTACTGTACTAATCAAACCACACGGCTCTGCAGATGTCAGTAAACACACAAATGCTGACCCCAGAAGTACAAACTTCAGTACCAGCACGATGTCTTACAGTTGACTGCACCAAGATGATAAAAAAAGTTCCATCTCATGCAGTGGCCCTGCAAACCTACATATTCATGCTGAGCACTTGAGTGAACCTCACAGTGTAAAACTATCCTCCAGCAGTCTGTGAGGGCACGGTGAGTGACTTTTGGATTCAATAAAACATATCCCCTCAGAGGCTAACACAGGCCGCCATGATGCAACAGTCTTAAGCAAATGTGGCCAATTACAACACATGCTAGTGGGTTTTTTAACTTATGGTTGAGCACATTTGGTAATGCCCATGCTGGGGTTAATTATGTGCCCTTATCACACACAAAGGTTTAGACCTTAACTTTTACTACTAATAATAAATAAATAATATTTTAAGTAAACTAATGGTGGCTGGTGGAGTTGCCAGATGAAGCATTACCTATAGTCGGGCAAGTAAAATGTTGGTTCACTGCTCACTCCGTTACATTTTATGTCTGCGCATGAAAACAACTTCATTTGTGATGTGTGCAACACTAGTACTTTCGCTGTCAGACATTGCGGTCTGCACAGTGATTAATAATGGACGTCAGGGGTACAGTTAGGAGGTTTTGACCTTGCTTTCTCAGACTCTGTGTGTGCATATGTGCGTGTGGATGAACAAGCGTGTGCTGATAGAAAGGAAATTCATGAAAACAAAACATTGTTTTTCTATGACTGAACCCCCAAAAGAGCAGCAGAAAACTGCACACTGTTGTTTGCTCCTCATTTCTTTTAATAAATAATCAAAGGAGCTCTGAATCGGTGTGTTCAGTCAAGGCAAGGATGAATTTTAAATAAACCTTAAATACTTTTTTATATCATTGAAATTCTGGTGACAAGTTGAACAATTGTTGCAAACAAACATCTCCATCCCCGGCTATGTGAGGTGATTATATCATTTGCATTTTCTTGTATTTTGTCATTTTTGTTGTGACTGGCTTGCTTGTCTTCTGTTCTATCAACTATATTTTAATCACACGTTGACAGTGACGATTTGAAAGTTAGAAATTCAGCAATTTTCAGATTTTCTCAGCATAAAACAAATTGAAGTGTCAATGCAGAATCCGTGGTTGATGCTACTTTTATAAAATATAAAGGCATCAAACCTGGCAGCGGTATGATCCATCTCAGCAAAATAAATTAATTTGATCATTTACCACAGCTGTCAGCTTCAATGAAGTGAATGTCTGGTTTAAATGTCAAGCTCATCTACAGAACGTGTGTATCAGCGATATCGTACCTACCAGGAGCTCTAATCCTCGTCTTCACAGAATTACATGTACAGATGACAGCGATGTGGGCAGGAGGTTAATGTCTGGCACATCAGTTTGCTTCATTCTACATGGCTGGATGAGAGTGGCGTGCAAAGACCAACACAACAAAGGCACATTTTCACGGTCATTAACAAATCATGGACCCGGAGGTTTGAGCACCTCATCCTGGGGTTGGACAAGGAAATCTACAAACCTCAATATCCATTAAAGGCAGACAGACCAGCTGCGTGCTGCACTTCGACAGGCAGAAAAACCAGCGTTGCAAAGGATTCTCTTGTTCAAAGAAATTTACCAGCCGTCAGTGACAAAGTGGGCCAACTTCTTGAATACGGCGCAACATTAATTCACTTGCTCTGTTTTTGGTCTCCACCAGCTTCTGTGGGAAAGATCTGACTCTAAATGCTCTGCTAGGTTTACCTGCATGCTGTTTGGTGCTGGGCAGGTAGTGTACACTGGGTTCGTCAGAGCTTTTTAGCTGAAAAATGCTGCCTGTTCATTTAGAAATTACGCTAATGAGAGTGGCGAAATTGAACCGATTGAAACAGTAAAGTTGGCAGCCAGTAACACCAAAACAATGAAGTGAAAGACACTAAAACGCTCTGTAGAGCTGCGGGGAACAGCAGAGTCGAGCGATAATTATGGTTCGTCACTACAAGCGACATCTTTCACATACATGTAGTCTTCTTATCCAACGTTCATATAAAAATATTTATTATAGCAGCTTTATGTTATGATTATTGTAACAAACTATAATTCACAAAGTCAGGAATGAGATTTCACGCTCAAACATGCTAATTGTGCGCTCATTAAAACGCTAGCAAGATGCTAAACCTCATAGAGAGCCAAAGTCCTGATGTCAAGTCCCGGCTAGCCTCTGTTCCACTAGCTTCTGTAACTCAATGCAATGTCTCATTCAGCATTTCTTTCATCAGTCTTCCTTAAAAAATGAAGCATGTTCCTGGGGTTTACTTTCCATATTTTAAGACAAATTGGCACTCGCTAGTGGAAATTGAAACCTTCCCAATAACGATTACTTTGTTAGCATACAAAAAAAACTACAGCTCCCATGAAAATTTACCAGCTAAGCAGTGTAGGTACTGCCAGTGTTAATAATATTAAACAGTGTCTTCTAAAGATGTTTTTCAACTTTTTAGTTGTAACCTCTGCTGTCTAAAATGAATATATATATATATATGTACTGTATATACAGTATATGTACTTTTTGTTCAAACAAACTGAGAGAGGTAGACTATCATAATAACGTGGCTAATAAGTTGCTAATCTTGCTATTTACCACTTTTTATCGCACCTACCAGACATTATTTTCCTTTCACCTTATGTGGAGGATTGCGCCTTTTTGATCCGATTTGGTACACTTGCTCCAGTACACAACCTACAGAATAAGAGGGCATTGGTAAGCCTTGTTTTCAGTAGGAGTTCATACCAAATGCATTTTGTATAATCCTACACAAATATGGGTATATTTTCCTGGATGCATTCCCGCAGAAGCCTCATTGTTGGCAGATCTGAAGGCCTCTGGATGATGCTTGAGGGAAGGTGCTGGTGGCGGAGTATTTCTTGTTTTTCACGTGGCTTATTAAAATGGTGCATGGAGAACAGAGGCTAGTTTTTGCTGCATGCAATTACATGTCAACATTCCCCGATTAGGTTTTCAGGGAGACAATACGTTCCTGATGCAGAGGAGAGCGTGTAAGAATGTTAACACTCATCCGTCTCCCCATGCTCCCTTCTTGGACGGTCAGTCATCACAGGCAGTTGATACGGCGCTACAAAGAAGTAGAAAGAAATTTTGTTCCCCAAATTGCTCATAAGGTACTCTTCCCCAAAAAGCGAGGCAGAGAAAAGTTTACACCATCCTTGAGAAATCGCTCTCTTTAATGCTACAAAGATCATTAGGGTTACTTAATGGCTAATTCTGCTTGTGCTAATGGAGTGAACTGAAATGAAGGCAAACTTTCTACTTGCTAATTGATTGTGTGGTCATTAGGTGGGATGTAACAGAGGATGGGTGCCCAGCATCCAACTCTAGGCACTATTACACATGCTGTCGGTCCCACAAGAGCCTGCCGCTCTGACAGCTTGTTTAAATAGTCCACCCTAAGCCAAACCACTTGATGAACTCTTTATGTCTAGCTGGGCGCTGCTTTGTCTCAGTGCCCCCGTCAAGCTCGCAAGAAAGGAGTGAGCCACGATAGCACCGACACCTCGGTGCTATCGTGGCTCAGACTGCTGCCATTGATAATTGGACTTAAGGTTCCCTTCTATTATGTGCTTGTCGAACAGCAATCTAACACTTTGCCATCTGTTTGTGTTAGTGTTAATCATGTCTATTCTCCTACGTTATTGTTCCAGATGGCTTCTATAATTGCATTGTTTCTTCTGCAGATGTTTTATAGTGCGGTTTCGGAGCACAGCCAGCTTTGGGTTGGGAACAGTTAATGGGAAAATAACTGTTTTCACAGACAGGTTCCAAGTTTTTGTCACTAGTCACACAAACAGTGTAATTTGCACTAATGGGCCAGGGTAACCATCGGATGACTGGGGGCCATATTAGCATAGTTCCACAAAACGGAGGAGGAATCCAAATTTAGACTGAGAAAGTGGTTGGATCCACCATGGTGTGAAAAAATGAATCTCTTGGCACTCGGAATATAGAAAGAGCTCCAAATGTACATTATGCAGGGACTTCTCATTATTTTGGATGGAGGGAGAAAGCATATACTACAGCGGCAGCAATAGCAGCTGGAACAATAGCAGCGGGAGTTTCAGTTCCAGGGATTAAGTTCTTGCAGAGGTTCTCTTGCTGCTCTGTTTGTTTTACAATATATCAAGTGGCTGGAAATATCCAGAGCATACCAAATGAAACCGTTTCGCCGTTATGAAGGCAGGAGCACTGCAATAGTTGTCATTCTTTGTAACAGATTTGCCATTCGTTTAAAGAGTAACAAAACCTTTAAGGCTTATGAGTGAAACACGAGACAGCGGCTGTATAGACTGCCTCCGCCGTGAGATGCTGAGCAGCAGACTATTTTCCCTAATCGCCTGTGTGAGCACAACGCCGCTGATTCAATCTGAATTTGACAAATGCTGCTGACTTGAGGACAGCTCTGGCACCCTACATGGCAATTTTGAAAACGGCCTCATTTTCCTGCGCCATTGTCTGCATGGCAATAGTGTCTGCGATGAACTGGAATCACATTATCCTGCAGATACCTGAGCATCAGCTGTGCCGTTTGAGACACCGCCGGGGGAAATGAGGGTCACAGAGTCTCCCCCAGTCTCTGATTCATCAACTCAGACGAGGCAAAGGTCAGATCATGATTCAGCTGAGCTCCCCCGACCAGCCAATCGGCAGGGAAATTATTTTAGGAAAAGGTGGGAAACAGGTGTACAAGGTATGGAGAATATGAATCACCACTTTTAATTCTAGAGTGAATATGACACAATTATTATTCATCATTCATAATCAACAATCATTTACTCTGTTTGTTGTGTAAATCCTGTCACTGATGTCAAGTACGCTTCTTTCAGGGAGCAGAGTAAACTATCAGCTCTAAATACGTGATGAGAATCGATGTGAATCAGCAACAGCAAGTAGATTATTGCAAGCAAAAAAAAACCTGTTCTCCACATCCTCGCTTTTCAGGGGCCAAGCCGACTCCACTAAAAGTTTGAATTCAGCACATTTCTCTTCTCGCCGCTCATTATTTAATGACAATGAAATTGTAGCTATTATTGTCCCATTCAAATAGGCAGTGACAAAAGAAAGTGGCAATACAACGCTAATCTTACAGTGAGCAAGCAGAACAGGCCATCTCGTGTTAGGAATCTCATTTCCTTTGTGCTCTCTGAATCAACTCCTGAATCTATTTAATTAAATCATGTATAATTCAGAACCTACGTGTTTGCGTGAGGCACAAATGCTGTAGTCGGCATTACACTACATCCAAAGGCAAGTGTAAATGGCCACGTAGCAGATACAGTTTTCATTACACTACTAATGAAGCTGTAAATGTCTGCGGGATGAATGAAGCTGCCAGTGAGGAGGCTGCATCAGGGTGGCTGTTAGAGCTCGGACCCACCTGTTGTAAACTGTCCACGCATAAGCAAAGACGTGACAAAAGGCTGCCTACAATATGCAGGGAACAAAGCACACAAATAGCATGTGTGCCCCCCACCTTCCTGCAGAGGAAGCAGTCTGCTTCCAGCCACTCATGTCAAGGATTCAGACCTAACAATGTGGCAGATTCCTCCGCTGGCTGTGAATAATAACCAGGTGTAGCTTACATGAGACACAGTGAAACATGAGGTGATCACAGAGGCTGAGGAAGGACAGCAAAACGAAGTGGTGCGGTGAGGAGCTGCATATCGGCGATGGTTCAGGGCACATGAAATGGAAAATAACTAATCACTGGCATCATAATAGCCGCCCAGAAAGGGTTTTTTGTCTCCATTTGCAGCAAAGCAGGTGATTTCGGGGAGATTTAAAACTCAATGCAATGTGCTGTATTATCTATGAGTTACTGCGTGAAAATGCAAGACAGGAGAGCAGGGAGAGAATCTGAAGACTGAGCATAACGTGATGCCTTTGCTCTAATCTGTTCTATCTGTTATATAGTGTGATTAGAGACAGTAGTTTGGGGAATCATCAGATGAACCCCGAATACATTTCAGCTTCTGTATGTGCGCAGAGGCAATGCTTTTCCAGCTTCTCCCTTAAAAATCAAGGATTTTTTTTTTTTTTTTTTACTGAATCAGCGTTTTGGTTTCAACAGCTCAATGACCTGCTGTATTTGCCTTTTTCCACCAATCAGATGAAAGAGCGAAACATGCTTACGGTACTGCTTTTAAATCACTTTATCGTACACTACATTGAGAAATGCCAATACAATTGTTGTCAAAGTAATGTTGTTACATGCTTTTTGGCCTGGAAACAAGCGAGAACAAACCAACACCAGGGGCTGAGATGAAATCTTTATTGCGTTTTGAGGAATTTGTGTTGCTGTTTCTGTCGCGGCTGCTCAGCGACGCTGGTCAGGAGGTGAACGCGAGGTCACGTTTTTATTCATCACATTAGGCCGGTGCCGTGTCAATGCAATAATGGCAATTTTAGAAATACTGCACACAAAAGATACACTCTTATTTGATGAGTTATGTGTGTCTCATAGCAATGATGGACCAAGATAAACACCTTCTATAACATAGTCTACGGATAATTTTATTTGCTTTATTGTTCAAATAAATCATTCTAAATGTGATGTATGACTGGCTCCGCCGTGTCCTATAATTAGCTTTTGGAACAATTATGTTTTTTGGGTTTTTTTTCTACACTGTTATTGATTGTTGCTAAGCAGCTGAAGTAGTTCAGGTTCAGGTTACTGTCCAAAAAAAAATGAGTTGTTGACTCACCATTCCTTTGTTGGAGGATTAGTACTGACAACGCAGGAGAGGCCAAGTGTTTTTAATGACAGGATATGGATTTTTTTTTTAAATGAGCTCACGTAAATCAGTTGAGTCTGTCGATGGCTTTCATGTTCTAACTATGAGAATATTCTCTCGACACAGCTTTGTAGTCTGGACAGATAAGGAGGCTTTTCTTCACATATCCAGCACGGAGTGAGTGTTGTGTATCTGCCACTGAAAAGCTTTTGAGAGCACAACTGCAGGAAGAAAGTAAACATTCAAATGGCTTGTTTCCACTTCATCATATATTGTTCACATTCAAGCCTTAAAATCCTGTGTTTCAATCGGTCTGATCGATCATAACAACCTCTTCAACTTCCCTCGTTTGCAGCTGCACTATAACTATGGAAGTCAGATTTTGCTGATGCCCGGCAGCGAGCAAATCTTGACATTTGTTCAACCCTTCCCCTGTAGTGTTTCACAGGCCGTATGTCATCTTTATGCATATTCATATAGAAAGAGACAACAATACATGGAGAATCATCTGGGTGAAATGTTGGCAGGTTTCTAAATGAGATTATTAGCAGCGAGGTCATTAGCATACACAAACATGGAGCCTTATTATAAGGCAGCTGGACCACTCGCAAAAGTGTGAGACTCGGTCTGACCTCATTAGTGGGAGCATATGGGAGGCAGACCTGCGTATCCGTGCAGTTATCCAAGTTTCAGTGTGAATGCCCAGCGTGATCTCCACACTCCACTATATGGGCTCAGTGTAATGAATATGCATTACCAACGAAAAAGGCTGGAAGTGGATCTTTTTGGGCTAATCTACTTTGTTTAGCACTTGCAGTAAAAGCCCAGGGACTCGGGGCTTTTTGTCTGGATGCTCGTTGTTAGATACTTGTTCTTCCTCATATTGTTTGTGATTTTGGCAACGTGGGCCTTTAAAGCTGCATTAATTGATTTTTTGGGCTCACTTTGGGGCAGCAAAACATCTGACAAATTATCTCCTTATTGTTGTTATGGCTAATTTGTTAACGTGTAATTTCCTACACATCCACCAGGCACATCAGCATTCATTTGGAGTTGTGTTTGCCAAATATATTTTATATATAATAATATAGACAGAAAAGGTTGTTTGCCTATATATTATAATATATAATATTCACAGTTTTTTTAATCTCTGTTTGGTTTTGAGAAAATGATTTGGCTCTTCAACTGCTAAATGTTCCACCAAGCTAGTAGCTAAATGTGTCTTTTGCTGTTAGCACACAGTGGCTGCCTGCTGCAGCTGCAGAACAATGTTAATGAGAGTGTTGGGATGGAGTTTCTGGGCCATTATTTTATTTTTAGGATAGATCAATTGAGATTACAAATCTCTTTTCAAGGGAGTCCTGGCCAAGATAGGCAGCAGCACAATATAAATACAAGTAAAACAATGAGCTAAAAGAGGCTAAAAGGCTCTGTAGAGGGACTGCAGACTTGGGTGATCATTATGGGATCATCACTATATAGTGCACATGGTCATTTAGCCCATAACCCCCCGGCAATTGCTAATTTCACTTGGTGGCTTTCGTATCGCATTAAACGTGTTTAAATTTGGAAACACCATTTTAGATTCTTTATGCTTCACTTCTTTTAGTTATCAGTGGTGTACCAATACTGTTACTGTAACTGGTAACTCTTGTACTGTTTCCTGTTAATACTGTTCATCATCCGAAATTTGAGGAAAGGGTGTCACATTTTTATTTCTAAGTTAAGGGGAGGGTCCAAAGAAACAAAAGGCCGGCAGGGTCCTGCTTTTTTAAGAACTAAAATGTAAGATTTAGCCCGTCTGCCCACCTGAGTAATTTTTATACAGTCCCTCAGTGAAGCTCAAGCACCGCATATTGATGGTATTGTTGATTATTGACGAAATGTACATGAACATAACTGTACAGGAGCTGGCTGCTTCAGATATTATTGAGATATATTGAGTAAAGATATTTAGTTTCAGCTTAACTCCTAAACCTTCACTATATTGACAGTTCAAGTGATCCGATTCTGTCTTTGTGCAGCAGAGACATAAAAAACAAAGGACGCGATGACAAAGACGATAACAAAGGTGATCAGGACCTCACATACGAGTCTAACAAACAGCACAAAGAACCAAAACTCAGATGAGGCTCTTCTGGCTCAGCTCACCACATAACTCAGTGAAAAAAGAGTTACTGCCAGACTGTGTCCAGTCCTAACTCTAATCCCAGTCCCATGATCCTCATGAGGTGCTGTTAGTTAGCCATATTACTGTCAGCTTACCTCTGACAGGAACCGAGAGAATGACATACAGGAAATAAGCTTTAGAGTAAAGGCAGGTCATTTGGGAAGCGAAATGGAACTCCCATTACTACCTGCCGTGCTAAACTGGCAGACATTTCCAGAGCGATCATTGCCGGGGTGCATAGCCTGCAGAATATGGCACAAGGTGCTTCGATGTCAGAGATTTTGCAGAAGGGCTTTGATGATGCCCAGGGCTGCAGCGCTGTCAAGAACCCCAGGGGAGCCAGACAGAGGTGGGAAGCTTTTCGAAAGGTCGAAAATTGCAGGGAACTACTTTTTATGGTCCCTAAAAATCATCTGGTAGAGAGTGAGGCAGGGTGGAGCACAGGGCATTCATTATGTGGTGCAACAAGGGTGACATGAATACATTTTCAAGGCAACGCTGGCTCTGGTGCACTTTTAGAGCAAACCTGGTTTTGCTAGATTTGGAGCTTGACAATATCCAGAAATAAAATCCAGATGAGTTCATATCATAACAGTCTTGGATTAAATTAATTAAATACACAAGTGTTCTGCTCTATATCCCTGACCCTCTGCCTTACTTCCATTCACTGCTTTGCTGACACACACCATAGCTCATATGTTGAGCTAATCATTTCCAAGGCCATGATTTATAGGCCCCTTTTACTAATAAAGACTGAGTAACAAGCTGTCAATGACAGCTCAAGGTTATTTATGTTCCCTGTTACATCAATGTTTCCTCTTCACCGGGACAATAAGACCCTCTGGCAAAGGAAATTTGAATCCCTGAAGCACTGATCACTTGCAGTAGGTGCAGCAGGACTAAGGATGATTAATTAAAAGGAATTTCCAAATCAAAAAGGGACGAATGTCTAGAAAATGCACTGAAATCGGTGTAAATTACCTGACACTGAAGGATATTTTGTAAGAGTAAATGGAAAATTGAATCTGTTGCTCGTGTGGATGTTATCACGTGTTGCTCTCTGTGGTCAGCGACAGACTCCTGTTTCTTATCACAGCAGCACTTTCACCTTTAATGTAGGAACAAAGCACGCGCTGCAGGAATCAATGCACTTGTCATTCACAGCTATGGTCAGATCAGCAGAAAGGTCACGGAGGCCCCAAAACGTCGATTCCCCATACAAAGTATGCAAAATCCCCTCTGCGAATATCACACCAGCCTCTCCGAAGTTTCCCTTTTATGAATCCAGAACATGTCGTGTCACCTGTGTCGGTTTTGGCTCGGATACAGCTCTGATATTCATTACTTGTCATCTTTATGATTCCGGCTGTTAATAAGAAAAAGGGTTGCTGTGGAAACGCGACCAAACAGTTTCGTACCATTTAACAGCATACTAGATTTATTAGTGTAATGAACTCTAAATGGCATGAATTCAATATTAGCATTCATCTTTCATTAAGTTATGGCCATGCTAAATGAACTAGCTAGGGGCAGTTGAGAATTATCAACTAGACCTGCATTGTATTATCGTAATTAAATGCATTTCCATAAGGCACAGGGCTCGTTTCTTCATGATTGCAAGAAATGAATCATGGGTAATATTAATGGCCGTGCAGCAGGGCTCAAAGAACCAGGGAAATGCTTCTCAGGTTAGAAAACACCAGAAAAATATACTACTGTTGTAAGGACTATTGCAGTTTTGCTATGTGCGTGCTGTTATGTATCTCCCTCCACACCACAGGAGAAGTAATACAAACATAGCAAGGCCAGGCTAATGCATCATGGATTACTCTCTAATTCCTCAATGGTCATGCTGTCAAGAACGTGCTGCACTGAAATCTGCACCTATAGATTATAATTGTTGAAGACGTCCCTGGTGGCCGTGATTCATCCATAAGATAAACATTAGACTGGTGCAATCAAAGATAACAGTAAAAAGATTTAGATCTGACTCAGTCGGGGGGCAGATAAAGGAGAACACCCTCAGCTCTCTGACTTCCTGCTCTGAATTCAGTTATATTCATGTGTGTGTGTGCGTGTGCATGTTTTAGGGTGGTTCAAGGGAGAACTTGGGACAAACGAAAAGCACGGCGGGGAGGGAGAGAGTGGACGAAACATCACTGGAGGCCTCAGGACAGGAGTGAACAGCAGCACGTAAAGTTGCTGCATCATCTACTTCCTAAAGGTCATGTTGGAGTCAGTGAGAGTCGGTGTGCAGCATCTCCACCATTGCACAGAGTAGAATCATCCTTCACCACAAAGCAAACATCACATCTGTCCATATTAACTGCAGCATCAATTGTATTTGACCAAATTAGCAAAGATACATGTTATGCTAGTGCTAAAACAGCCTCTCATTGCTTCAAAGTACAGCTTTAGAGCTCAATACCAAACATAGTGATGTGTTTTTGAAGGCAAATTATTATGTAGTTCTTTGTGAAAGTGCAACACAGCAAACTCCTTCTTGCTGTGTCGCAGAAAGAGTTTGCTGACTTTACGATGCTACCTTTTAGCATGTCACAGACATTTAAATGGTTTTATCAGAAAGGTAAACAAGAAGTAAACACACCGTAGCTCACCAGGAGGGGCGTGTTATTGCCAATGAATTCAACTTTTTATTTGTAAAATGCACCACTGCTGCTAAATAGCAGAGATTAACATAATGCTGCAAATTCATAATTGTGTTTTCAGAGCTAATAATGTCTTTCGTTTCATTCAGAGCCATTTCTTGAGTTGAACACTCCGTCAGCTGAATTGTTTGACATAAATAGTCCACATTTGCCTTGCAGAATATGTTCGTTGACTCACTGGTGAAGCAGCAGAAACAGGTTCATAATGCAGATGTGAACATGGTTCATGCTGCTGCTTTTGATATTATAACATCTATGTATACTGATCAGACTAATGTAATCAAGATCTGATTAGGAGCACTAACCGCAGCAGAGTCCTCGTTAACAAGGCATTAAATAAACATGAACATTGATGTCATTATGTTCCCGTGATTTAGTCGGATGTTAAGGAAAAAATGGAGATACACTTTCAACAGCTCTTTATTTAACTCACAGCATAAATGCTAAGTCTTGTTCTAAGAGAAGAATTGTGTAATATCTCTCCACTAGGATGGTACACAATGTGCCATTGTCCAGGATACTAGCAGACCATGAAATTAATATACCGTGATAAATTATTCATTATTCCAGCCCTTTTTTATCCGTTACATCTCAAAGGAATCCTTGAGTGCATTCAAGTTGACAATGCAGAGTCGGACGCTGCGTGGCGGCGCTCGTTTGCTTTACTTTGAATGCCGGCGTTAACAAGCTGAATGTGACATGTTAGATTAATTATGCTGTACAGCAAATGACCCCCAGGGCTGCGTGTGTCATATCATACCTTTCGCTATGTCCCGAGGCTTTGAGATCCAGGCTCCCTCTTCACCTGAGAGAGACATAACCGGATTACTACCCTCAGGCTGTCTTTGCTTTATCTCTCCACTTTGCAGAAACAAAGCCCTTAAGAGTGTGGGAGGTCACATAACTGATGTCTGTTTTATGGAAGCCAGTGGTGCAAAGAGTTGTACCCCTAATGCAGAACTTCAAATGTCAGTTAAAGTTTGGTTTTGGGGAATTGTACTACTTTTCCTGTTTATCCAGAGGGAGACCAACTCCTGAATGCCTTTTTTAGCTACACTAGCAGTGCAGCTTCAGGGATAGCAGGTGTTGGTTGGGTTGGTCTGGCGGTCCAACACTAAAAGTGGAACATCTCAACAACTATTGCATGGAGTAGGATGACATTTGGTACCTATTTTAAATGTCTCCAGAACATTAATCACAGTACCATGAAACAGAAGCTAATCCTGCCAACGTTTGCATTTTACAGCGCTAAACAAAATTCCATGATGTGATCTAATAACAAAATAACAGGCAAGTTCTAATCCTGTGTCCCCGTGTTGGTTATTAAATGAGCTCTTGTTGTATGCTAAATATGCATGAAAAATCGGTATTTTAATATGAAAATCCCTTTGTTTCCTTTTCTTGTAAAACATAAAAATATTTTTTAAAGACATATCTTAAACTGGGGAGCAATTATGTAAATGTATCCAATCAAATGTGATTTGGGGTGACAAGCTAACCCATCATACAACACAGGGTAGCTAGCAGAGAAATATCATCAGGTGTGTGTTTCCTAACTATGTGGTTGAGCTCAAATTCTTTCTTTCATTCAGCCTCAACTTCTGTTTCACTGTGACTTTAACTTTGTGAAGCCAAATCTGCTTTGTTCCTCTCATGTAGGCCTGGTATCATTACTAAGAAGCCATTCTTCTGACAATAAATACCTGCATGACAGATTCTAATGACTTCGGTGATCCTCTGACTTCACCTCTTGGTGCCACCAGCATGTAAAGGTTGTGCTGAAATATGCCAGTAAAAATTGCAAAGTCTAAAAAAACCTCTCAGTAAATTGGCAAGCCATGATGATGACACGCTGAATAGAAGAGACTGTCCTCCCCAACTATACAGCCATATAGGTCTGTGTAGCAGCTTATTACAACCCATATTTACGTTTATTGCCCTATAAAGGGCGTCAAAGTGTGCACAGGAAGGAGGTCGGGACGGATGGATGGTCAAACAACACAGGACGTTCACCCAGGAGACGGCGGTGTGTCCCGTGTGAAACCAAAAGTCAACGTTGACTTATTTTAGCTTAACTTTTGTATGTAAGTTAAGCTACGTTATGTAACTAATGTAGTTAGCGACCGTTAACCACACGTTTATTATTGTTACCATGACGACGAAGATCCGGTACGCCTCTATATGTCGTTTTGGGAGTCAGTGGCAAACGACCTATTCTGTCGTTTAGGTTGAAGGACTTGTTGGAATAGAATATTACTTTTGCATTAAGTTTGTCCAAAGTATATATATAATATTTTAGATCATATTTAAACTCAGATTGAGATTAAGGCATAATAATTCTAAAGTCAACTGTTGTTCCCCGTGTGGAGAAAGGCAGACCATCTGTCACTCGAGCACGCCGCTTAAGATAAAATCTGTTTGTATGAAGCCTAATGTGAAGTTTGGCAGACCGGCTGTATCTGCAGCAGAGCTACTGATCTCACAGACATCCAAGAACTCTACTCCATTTAGACGATCTCACATTGGGTAAGTGGGAAAAATTTACTGAGTGAATCTCAAAGTCACATCTAAAAGATCTTAAAGTCCTGCACATGAAAGAGGATCTTAAAGTAGTTAAGTCTTGGGTTTGTTCTCAAGAATAGAAGCTGCCTAGAGGGAACGAGAGAGAGACAGACGAAAAGAAATGAGCTACTCTGTAGAGTATCCATCACTGGACATCGTCAGGATTGTATATGGTGTTGAATCACATTTGTTATAAATTGCAAGCCTCCAAATGGAGCAGCGATCAAACAGAATAGACTTTAGACATTACATATAATCATGAAGCGAAATCACAAGTAAGAAAACTTTTCTCTCTTTTTGCAGTCTGTATCAAACTCACTTTACCCTCGAAATTGCTTCAAAAGAAATATATTAAATGTATGATATGAGAGTGTGTCATACTTTTTTATGAATTTGAATGCAGCACAGGACATATTTGGTGCTATAATGAGGTCTTTGAGGCCTGATGTGGATAGAAAATATTACTGCTTCAATAAAGTATTTTTTCCCAGTAAATGGGGATATAGTGAGAGCAACTGGTTGTCATTTCAAGTCACTTGAATTGAGCATGTCAGTACCTGCATTACACCACCTGCCATACACATAAATTCATTTCAGTGACAGAGTGCAGTGGTGTGATGTCGGGTTTGTATTTCAGATAAAAAGCCAGCCGCTCATCCCTCCTCCATGTAAAACGCCAACTTGGGTTTATGACAAACAGCTTAATACACGCTGCTGCAATTATTGCTCTGCCAAGTGAGCCACCAAAACACGGTCCTTTTTTGTCATCACAACCCGAGTAGATAGTCACAGGTTTGTTCTTGACGGACGGCGTACTATCACTCGAGGATCGGAAAAGGCTGACATAGCAGATCCCCGTGCGATCCCTGTAGCCTCTCTGATAAAACTGCAGTGTGTAGAGGACAATCCCCTGTGTCTTCTTGATAGTAAACAGCCAAGAAATGGCTTCTTTTTGATCTTATCACCTGGACAACACAAAGCCCAGGATGCTCTTTTCTAAGCGTGGCTTTAGCTTTTACAGGTCAGCTCAGTCCAGCATTAGAAAGCAATTAATGAATAAATGTAGTTCCTCTGGGAGGGAGTCAGAGCCGGCCTGACCTTGGGAAACTGACCCTATAAAGAAAAACAAAAGTCCTGAACTGTTATCACATTCAACATGGATCTCCACTTAATTCACTCTTGGGGACTGTTAATCTGTTGGCTGGAAAACATTTTTGGTAAATAATATCGAAAGGTGTGAGGTTGATTTTCTCGGCAGTGGTATACCCGTGTCTTGCCCCCATCGATAAAGCTTCAGAGGATTAGGGAAGCTTTTATTGAAGAATCTTAGATTTTTCTTCTTGCTTATAAATTCTAAAAGGCCCACAACTGGGAATTTGATTGTACTAACAGCTGCCTTTATGCTGCAAATAAAGATGTCCACGCACGACGACGGGGACGGACAACTCGCTGGACCAGACACTCGATTGTCATTCAAGGATATCTTGCAGAACAGCATTTTCAGTCTAGACAAAGTCATCATAAACTCCAAACCAAGGTTGTCCTAAAGTCAGCGACAAGTCAGTTTTGCTTGACAATCACTGCCAGCCCTAGCAAACAAATGTCTTATCCTGGCCTCATCAGAATGACATGGAGATAATTATCGAGGTGGGTCTCATTGGAATTCATTAGAAGCCCCTTTCTCTATGAGACAATGTGACTATTATGTCAAAATCCCTGTCAGCTATTTTTATCATATCTGCCGCAGATCTAGTTGTCAGGGAATTCATAGGGAGGTAATTACCTCACACTCAGGAAAAATAGGGTGGAGACCGACAGACAGAGGGAGGGGAGGTTCTGCACAAACCAAAACCCCAGGGTTGTCTGACGACAGGAGCGGTATGCAGGATGAGAGCTAAAATGTGTGAGATTAAATCAGGGAGACAAGGAAATTTATGATTACCGTGTCACCCTGAAGAGAGCTATTGTGGAAAGCCAAATGTCAGCAGTAGCTATGAGTTTGATTAACCACATTCTCTGGAACGAAGCTAAAGGCAATCCAGAAAACGTCCAACCTAATGCAAGCTTTTTTATTACGTAAGCTGTGAATTTGGTATATGGTATATTATTAGAGCTGGTTGCCCAGGCTCCAAGATGTTGCCGTTTATTCAGATGAAGTTACTCATATCCAAAAAAGTTCTCTCTTCCTGACTGGCTTCTGATTGTGTAAGAAACATATTTGAGGGCGTAAGTGTCTCTTTCCCTGGCCCAGCTTGCTCGTCCTAGACTTTACATTGAGGTGACGTAACAGTTAAAAACAGCTTTTCTAAGCTCTGGGAAAGTTTTAAAAATATGGAACCTTGAAAGTAAAAAAAGAAGTAATAATTGACCTTGTTTGCATTTCAAGGTGTCCTGTCGACAGTCTTTCAGATGTCTTATGATGGCGAGCGGGTTGAAGAAATGTCCATGTAACCGCAGCTACGGTCTCACTCTTCTGCAGCTTGTACCATCAGAATAGTTTGGAAGTCATTATAATCACATACAAATTCTACACATATGAGTGTAAATGTTGTGACACTGCACAATGAAGGAAAGAGCAAAAATAAAGGGCTTTACATCAGCAAGGGAGCAGCCAGCAGACAAATATGCTCATTTTCATAACACGCAAGGGAAAGAATTGGTTATTCAGACCGATTTCATCACTTCCTCTCCATCACCAGTCAGGTACGACAGCCTTTTAATTAACCTGAGTGACATCAAATGATCACATTTATCATGTGGATGCTCACTGTGTTGTTTGAAACAGAGAGGTAGGACGACGGGACATGCTCGTATGTCTAAACGTAGTGAGAAGATAAGCTAAAGCTAATCTTTTCTAATACATGAAACGAGCTTTAGAAAAGTATTTTGTATGGTGGGAGTTCATGCATGGGTTTGTTGATTGCTCTGGTAAAGACGTATATATTCATGATCACGTGGTCCTCACGGGATCTTGGTATATTTACACAGGCAACCCAGATGTGGAAGTCAGAATCTCATTCACAAAATGCTCGGAGCTGTGACATATTGCACCGGAGCACAAGCAAATGGTTAATCAATAGGATTATAGTTTGAAAATGTTCTTGGCGCACTTTGACATCAATATTATGCATAGAATCTGCTGTACGTTCCAATCCAGCCGGTATAATCCCTTCACTCCCAAGACAGATATGTGTGCGTCCACTTAATCAACCGGTTGCAGAATAATCTCATCATAAACAGCCTCAGCTGCTCGTCCCCCCGGAGTGAACGATGCGCTCCTATCTCTCATGCCCAATCAAAGCATCTCGCTTTGGCTCGGTGCCAGGTAAGATAGTAAGCCCAGCCTGCCAGACAGCCGCCGCCCGGCTCGGCTGAAGCCCACCCGGTGTTAATTCAGTGCAGAGACCAACCTGGCAGGCGCACTGTTGGGGAGATTGATGATGTTGCTGTGTTTAATTACTTTTATTTGTGTTTTTGGCACGGGGATGTCTTTGAGCTTTTTATTTTTCCTCGTCTTGTCAGAGAAAACCAATCACGGTGACAAGGATTTACAGACCCAAGTTTCTTCTCGTCTCCCTCTCTGAACTACTTATCATTCGTGTATTAATAAACGCTGCACTGAAAGGAAAAGTTGCTCAGAGAATACTGTACAAGTAGATAGACAGCTTGAGTGACCTTGTAGTGCAGATTGGGGATTCAGTTTTGTGGAGTGTTGTGTCGGAAGAACCAAAGGCACCTTAAGGCCTTTTGGGAAAATGCCTAGAGAGCTAAAAAGAAGGCACTTTCTTTATGCATCCCCTTGGCTTAGCAGTGCCACTTTATTTAACCCTCCTATTTAGCTTTTATAAGTATTAATATATGTGTGTGCTGTTCTGTGTGAGTGGTGTGAAAAAGTTTATCAGGAAAAAAATAAAAAACAAAATCACATGGGGTAAATCGGGTTAGGTCAGACTGTGTGGGTGGACTGAATCATATATTTTCTTTTTATCCTGCATTTATATGTCTGTCAGTTGTATTAATATGTGTACTGCTCCATGTGAATGGTGTGAACAAGTTCTCATGAAACTCATCATTATATACTGCTGTATATCATTAATATATATCAATAATTAGTGTCTGATATGGTTTTTACATCTACTCCTCCTCCCCAATTGCCAAATCCAGAATCTATAAACATGCAAAAACTGTCCATTAATAAAGTCTGGAGGTACATGAGTTGCACACCGCACCACGGTTGACTTCCAAACTAGTAGTGATGTCACACAATCCTGCTCACACAAGGCTGGATTACCACCTGGGCAAAGCGGACACCTGCCTCGAGGCCCCATATCATTATTTTCATAGTTTCATAATTTCATACACCGGAGATTTGTCCAAAGTTTGCACCACTAAAATACAATATCAACAATGATGGGTCTTTCATCATCCATTTTATATCAAAATCTAGTTTACAGGTTAAAAGTTTATACTGTGCTCAGAATGTTTTATCAAATTACACACAGACAACCCAGGGCAAGGTAGTTTCACTACTGTAAGTCTGCAACCAACGATTATGTTCATTATTAATAGGTCTGACTCTTCTTTTCTTTAATAAAGGGTTGATTGCTTCCCAGTGGTATAGGTAGGGGTAATTTGTGATGTAACATGTGTTTCATTTAACAGGAGACATGATGTGAGTTTCAGCTTTCCCCTCATGATTGACACATAGTGGTATCATCAGCAATCAGTCACGACGTCAAGCTTCACAAAGGCACTGCCCCAGAAGCTGGACGGAAGCCTCAACTATCATCTTCAATCATCATAATCTGAAGTTCTTTCCATCATGTGAATTTGAGTGAAGTGGTAAGAGAGTCCTTCAAATATTCAGCCCCTCTTTTTGAATCTGATGCAGTTAGACATTGGGCTCACTCGGGGTGAGTAATGCAATATTTCACCGAATCAGTGCTCTGTTCTGCAGGTTGTGACGCTCGCATCAGTTCTGAAGACAACAAGCAAAAACAGAGGGATTATGCACGCACACACAGAGATAAATAAGATATTGCCCCTTTCTTTGGTGTTATTTTTAGAGCAGAGGAGTCGACAGATTGCTTACTTCACATGAGAGTACCAGTGCCTCGGGGTAGTTCGCTTCTTCTCTTGCAGAGCTGCCATTTTAAAGCAAAAGCACTCACTGTCAGATTCCACTGCAGTGTGCCACCGCTCATCCAGCTGGACTGGCACTGGACGATGGAAATCCAAAACACCAGACTTGGACATGAATTATACATTCTGGTCCTCTCTTCAGATTAGATTGAGAAAGAGTGACAACATACAGCAGGACTTTGAAGAAAAAGTAGCTGGTAGTCACGGGGACGAATTAAAAATTGTTTTACTTTGTTCACTAATCTATGTGGATAATTCTATTTGAGAGAGAAAAGGTTCTGAAAAGGTTCCACTTAACATATTTTTCATATTTTACAATCACTGATGTTTAATTACACAACTGAGTCTTTGTCTCCCAGTTGGATATATTTAGAATGAAACAATCCTTAATTTCTTCAACAGGAGAGAGTCAGTCTTTGCTTTGTTTTAAAAAAAATTCCTTTATTAGCCAAAATCTGAGCGAGTTCTCTGATGCGCTTCATCTCAGGCTTGCGAGGCTCCGTGTGTCTCCCCGTGACGGGAGCCTTCACCATCAGGAAACAACTCATCAACCTGACGAATCCATGTGGTTAACAAAGCCTTCCATGTGCTTCATTTCTCAGTAAACCGGATGGATGTCTACATCTTACACTGAGACAGTGATAGACACAGAGACAGTCGCTCAAACACTCACAACAAACAACCACCCACGCAAACCTTCATGCCCGCAAGCATTCTTCTTGCACACACATGAAACACATGCACTGACAAACCCCCAAATTTACCAAGAATAACAGTAGAAAGGTGACTGATAATCCTCCTATGGAATGTCTTTGAGGGAGAGGATGACTGATGGATTCATCTAGCTGCACTCATTATTGTTCACTAATTGTCTGGCAGGACAAACCACATCTCCCCTGAAGTAACTGTTTGGAGTGTGTCTCAAGTGATCGCAATGTCGTACCGTGACCTATTTCTTCGTCTTCTTTGTGAACATCATCCGGCAGTCTCCCACCAGTAATGAAATGCGGCAGAAGAGACAATTTGCAACAGATTTTTTACCTTGAGGGCACAGCCACTGCCACCCAATTTCAACTCTTTATTGTTTTGTGCCCAGAATCAAGCCAGTTTTTCCATAGCTACCTAGCTTGACACTGTTGAAGAGCTGAAGAGCTTGGAGCTTGATTGTAAAGAAGTGCAGGTCTGTTCTGGGAGTGTGCGTTTCCCCCTCTGTTGGTGATTGCCTGGCACAACCTGAAAGAAGTGAGAAGTTGAAGTGTAATTCCAGTTGATGACTTCTGCTGCTTCACACTGTGTTCTTTTTCAAAAGACGAGCGCTGTCTCCCCGTCTACCCTTTATGTCTCTCCAATAGGAGAAGTCATCATTATCTCAACTTGTTTGTCTGCTGAAATACAAGGGCTGCTTGTTCTTCAAACAGGCCTGTGGTCCAGCTAACATATGCAGTGACAATTCCTCATATCTCCGCGACAGAAAACTGAGCATATCTCCAGCTGCTGAAGGCAGAATGGAAGCCTGCCTCCCTGCGACCCTGGCAAATCAGCAGAGAGTGCATTTGATTTACAGGGGAGGTGGGCACAAAGGCATCGTGGCAGATGCTCACATAATAAGACAGCATCAGCATGTGCGGAATCACTGAGCGCCTGCAGCTACAAAACGCTCAAATATACAACACCGTGCACACCGGCATTGTGTCCAGGCAACAAATATGAACAAATAAACAATCTGCACGGACGACAGCATTGCTTAGGCCTTACGTGTGCTCCGCCATGCTGACCATTGACACAAAATATGGACGAGGAATACTGAGGCATAACGACATGGAAATATTCCACATACACGCAGAACTGCCAGCACCTGCAGCACTACTTCAGTGATGAGCTGACTTGTACATTTTTAACCAACTCCTGATGTCAGCTTTGACTCAAGAAGCTGCATCACAGGATTATTTAATCACAGGAAAGAGGGCAGTACTTGCAACTGTTAACTCTAACTCTTCCCACCAACTTCATTTCAATAAGCAGAGATCAGCTGGAAGTGTACAAAAATATTTATTGAGGGTAGAAACAGCAAAAGACTGTGCCCATTAAATATGAAGCTACAGCTAGTAGCTAGTTAGCTTAGCATAAGGACTGAAAACAGAGGGAACCAGCTAGCCTGGCTCTATCCAAAGGTAACAAAATCACCTCAGCAGCCCACAATATATCTCTATCTCTCTATCTTATTTAATTTGTACAAAACAAACTGTGAAAATTTCAGTTTGTGGTTACATGCTGGACTACTTCTTGGCTTGGAGCTATTTTGGGAGTAATTTTCTATCTATAGAGGAAGAAAGCCAAAATGCGAAAGAAAAAAATATTCTTTATCAAACAAAGTTTTTATGTGATTATTGCTTCTGTCAAATTATTTTGATGGCACAATTTTCATTGCTATCTGCCACAGTATCTATATCGATAGTACTGATAAGGGGCTAGTGACTGATAAGTGACTTTAAAAATACAAAACACAAATGTTCTTGAGCATTCTGACACATACTTTGATTCTTTCTTAACCCAACATACATACACAGTACATACTGTATAAACTATGGAACCATAGATGCACCAGGAAAATGAAAAAATCCCTAATAAGATATGCATTATAAAATAAAAATACTCAAAATTTCTGTCCATTCATTTATATCTTATAATTCTTATAATAATGCCTAATTTTTCTTGTCTTGGCAGAACTGGGCTTCCATACATAACTGAGTAAAACTGCACGTTATCCACTGTAAAGCCCTTTTAAGCCTTCAATATAAATGGTAAAGTCATGTTTAGCTCTCAGACTTTAATGAGCATATACCAATGCTCAGTCCATCAGTTTCAGAGTGGAAAAAAACGAACGGTTTGCAGATTTCCTCAGTCAAAAGATAAACTACACTCAGCAGAACACAGGGAAGTTAATCAATTGCTATAAAGGTGTCTTTGAGCAAAGCATCAAATCTACTGCACAACACAAAGGCCGTGATTGTATCAGGCAGCGTGGAGGTGTAATTGTGTGTAATTGTGTGTGAATGTGTGCTGTGCATATCCAGAAAACGGCTGTGGAAAAGGTTAAAGGGGAACTAAGTAAGACTTTTACTGCCTCACAACACACATGCCTGTGTTACATCTGTGGGAGGTTGATAGCATTTTTTGATCAATACCAGTGACTCAACAATTGCTTTGCCGGGTGCTGAGATTTTAGGCTTTCAAAGCTTACTTGTATGCTTCTGAGCAGTTTTTACACACACTCACACTGGCATTTTCAATTGCTCATCAGTGCAGTGTGCTGCTATCAGTGTCAGCCTGGACATCACAGCTACGCCAGGTAACAAGCCTCAGTCTCAAACCACAAAAAACAGATGATCAATATTTGTATGTTGCTCATGAAAGTTTATTGTCTGTAACAATTACAGGCCACTGTAAACCAAAGAGTGGGGTTTGGGATGGTGTGCTGCTTCAATTAGTCGCAATGCAGGTTTAGTTATGACACTGATTATTTAGTGACGGTTTAAAATGTCCAACGGAATAATAGACTCCACTCAATGTGAGTCAAATGCCACTCTAATATTTGTAAATTGCCCTTTTATCTCCACAATGTCAGCTCTTTGGGGACTAATACAAAAGCCTGATTTTAGCTGGATGATAATGTTTTTTTGGCATCATCCAAAGGATTTTAAGAGGTTTTCATGGCTCTAACAGATTATAAAACTGTCTCAACTGATGGAAGAGCATGCAATCTTTCAATTTTAGTTTATTTGTATTTTGTTAAGCTTAAGAAATATTAGGCTTTCATCAGCAGTCTGATGTTTTTAATCACATCTACAGTTGCTTTATATAATAGTGCCAGTACAAACATGTATCTAAGCAAAGCCTGTTCTTATCACATGAGATGAGCTGACATTATTATTTGAAATGGACCAAGGGCAGTTTAAAACAGAAAATATTGAGAATTACTTTTACTACTGATATGCATTCTGATTTCATCCGTATGCCTCATCCTCAATTTCTCTAATTGTGGATTGTTTCCTGTGTATTTAGACCTGGGAACTACACCTGAACACAAAGCACTTTTGTGCTTTATTCAATGCCCGTACAAGCTCCTCTTTGATGAAGGTCTAGTGACTAAAAGCATGCTGCAAGCACACTTTCCAGTAACATTTTATTTTTACGCTTTTGCAATTTCCAAACAAGTTTACAAATTATAGGAAAAATAGAGACTGTTCCACTGCTACACTTCAAGTAATTGCAATTAATTGCTAGTGTTTGCACAGCAGGTCAGCAGAGCATGTAAAAGTACATTCTCATATATGGAAAAGTTTTCAAAACTAAACGAACAATGAATGAAAATGTACTTGGGTTTAAATTGAGCTTTTAATTCAAGGACATTCCTATTTTCTCTAGAATTAGGACCAAACGACATTCTTTCCAGAGTGAGACTTCTGGTTGTATAAACGATAACCACTGAATCCCACTTGGAGCTATTAAACACTCCATGCTGTACAAACATTGTTAAACAAACGGGAGTGTGGCTGAAACTTTTCAGAATATCACCTGGCAGATCTGTTAGCCGTTCTGAGGAAATGTCAGCTTGTTGGAAATATATTTACCCAGTTGGCTTGCCCGTTACAAGCTGATTAATGAAAAGCATGTTTCTAAATCCCGGAGACTATGTTGTGATCGGTCAACAGGACTCTTTAAGAGAGTTTGAGGGAAGAGGTCTTAAATTGTCAAAGTGTCCTTGTCCGAGCCAATGGAGGGATTAAGCAGGGGGATCAGGGAGTGTGTCTGTGCATGAATCAAAGCCTTGTTCAAATACAGACGCACTGTTCTGATTTCAAATGAGGCAAGAAAGCACCAACTACTTTGATAGTATAATACACATCCCTTTTTGTAGTTTTCCAAGGACCTTGTGGCAGCAGCAGCTGGTGCAAATGGACTATGTTGTGTTGTTTGAAAATGTAACTTCACAGATGATGACGTAATAAAAGATTCTGCTTCATCTAAATAAAAGATTGCTTTCATCCAGACGAGCCTGACACCAGAGAGGTACAGCGCAGCACCGACCTGCAATACCTGCATACCTAATTTCCCACAGGGCGATCAATAAAGCTTCATCTTACACATCATTCTGCGCTTGTGTTTTAACCGTCTCACACATGTCAAGCATGCTCGTACTCCCACAGAGTGAAATACCGTCCTGCATTTTAAATGGAGCACAATTACGAGGGTCAACTATAAATCATTCAATGAAGAACACAGAAGGTATGGGACGCCGGACAGGTTCGGCGTGCTGTTTCTCCACACAGAGCTACATTTATTATCTATTTAAACCCTTTGTGCTAATTATCTCACTACAACACACTTGATGTCTCTGTAGTGCACTCCCACTCACCTGCAATTCATGCTGAGAAGAGCTCTTGTGTGAACATTGGACTGAGTGATGAAAATAAAGCTGTGGGCTGCTAATTGGTGTTGCAATCGTGAAACTATATAATTTCACTCTAGAGTGGTGCTTTGCTTTGTCCTGAAACACGAGATGTTGCCCAGAAGAAGACCCCTCGATCGAAAGCGACATCGCACTCAGTGACCAATCAACTTCAAATGTCGTCTTATGATTCGTCTCGACAATTTGTTTGTGACAACTCACCATGATATCTATTTTAGTGCCCTGTCGCCTGATTGGTTATTGATGTCTGGTGATTAAAACGTCCAGTCGGAGTCTCATCTTCCTTTCTGAGGCTGCCACGCTGGTTGACGCTCGACCGGTGGCTCCATCCTGGCTTCTTGATCAATTAACCACTGCTTTCAAGGGCATTACATGTAACTGCATGTAAATTGGGTTCAATCCTATTTGATGGACGCCCCATTCACCTGACCCATGTACATCTATATAAATGAAATTAAAATTCTATGACTTTATGCGACACTTCTATTTCCTCTGTGAATTAATCAATTACCAGCTGAGTGACCTTCCATATGCAGTATGGACTTCTCATAATGGGACGTCCACATGCATATTTCATTTACCTGTATGGTTTTATTGATGATACACCACATACAGCAGAATCATTAAACCAGAGTGTTAGTACTCCTACTGTATTGATCCTGGGCGATGTAACCTCATTGAATGGCTTAGTTAGGCATCTTAGAAAGTGTGAGTCAGCAGAAAAACAGAGGCGTTGTGGGGGAAAGTAATTGTACAGAGGTGATATTCTACCCGCTGCTCCGCCACAGCTCTCGTTTATGAATCCTCAGAAGTGTAAAGGTTAAGAACTGTCACCAGATTAGAGATTGATTTCAATTAGTGCTGCCTGCTACTAAACAACCTTTGTCTGTCTGCGATCACTGACTTGTATTGATCCTCAGCTTGTTCCATTACATTTGATTGCATCTGGCCCACCGTCAGTTCTGCAACCCGATTACCGGTCTTCCTCCACTGTTCTCGGCATGCAGCCTAGCTCTGACACCACATCCAGTCAGACTCCTCGGGATGGAAAGTTTACCCAAGAAAAGGGCTGCTAATAAGGTTAGGCTATGCACACTTTCACACGGGTCTCAGAAAGGTCAAACGGCAATGCTGCAGGAATAAAAATGGGCTGAGGGGTGTTGGAACTGCCAGTATCAGAAGAAAGAACAGGTTACAGCAAAAAGCACAGCTGCCTGCTGGAACTAACTAGGGCTGCAACTAACAGCTATTGTCACTATTGATTCAACTTTTTAATTAGTTTTACAATTAATCCATTCATTGTTTAGTCTATAAAATAATAGTTGTTTTAAATGCCCATCACAATTTTTCCAAGATGGTGTCTTTAATGGAATAGTTAGAGTTAGATGAGCAGATTGATGCCGTACTCATGGCAGTGCCCTACTATGAAACTACAGCCAGTAGGCAGTCAGCTAACACTGAAAGCGGGGGGACACAGCTAGCCTGGCTCTGTGCAAAGAAGTAGCACATTATTATTATTGCTTTTGTTTCATTTATGCAAAAACCTAAATGTAAAAACGACACTTTGTGGCTTTATGGGGGGTTGTGTGCCAGAGTATTTCTTGGCCAGGTGGAGTTTTTTACCTTCAGACGGAGCCAGGCGAGCTGTTTCCCCCTGTTCTTCTTGCTAAATAAGCTTATTTTCCCCAACATGTCTGACTAGCAGAGAGTCCTCACATTAGAGAAGATGGAAAAATCATTGAATGACACATTACAGTGTACATCATTTCGTAACAGAAGTGTTGGTGAATAGTTTCTCATGTTAAATTTGTACACTTGACTTGAGATGATGTAAAAAAAAGCTATAATAAACAACAAATGATTAAATAATTATCATAAACAGAAAATCAATGGGATCATTTGATCTGAAGTATATAACGCAGATACTGTTATTGCTGAGCAGCAGCAGCCGGGCTAAACTAGACCACAGGATTACAATTTGGATCACAGCTCCGACTCAAAATCACAGCTCTCAACACATCACCGTCCATTCTGGGTTTGATGAAACACAAAGAGGCAATTAATACCTGCAAAATGCCCGTTAACTGTGACTCTGGAAACCTGAGGAGTTTTTAAAAGTCTCAAATTGGTTTATTGATTCTTTTAGAATGACACCTATAAGGGTTTTTCCTTGAGAAAGCTTCGTAAGGCACAATGTTGCTGTGTGAGAAACCTTTTTGAGCTTTTACCTTCCTCCCAGTATGCGGCTATCGGGCTACTTGAATGGCTGTTACAGTATCACTGAAAAAAACCCGATAATTTTCTGGCAGCAGTTGAAAAACAGAAAAGTACTGTCAGATAAAAAACAGTAATTATCTTTACCATAATTAACATCTGTAATTTTACAAGAAATATCGCTATAATTCCATGAAACATTTTACTTTGAACACATTAATTGTTAGAATAGGCTCATATACCTCTAACAAACAGAATAATTATCTTTAAAAAATTCTAAAGAAAAGCTCAAGTACAGATAATTACTATTGTTATTACAAAAAATACCGTAAATTGAAGACCATTTACACATAAAACACAAAAAACCCTCGTTTAAATTATGTGTCAGAAGTTTTGCGATATGTCAAATTTTGTTTTTTTTAAATGTAAATACATTAATAAACTGTCAAAATAAATGCATTTTCTTTCTCTAAATGTAGGTTAACTGTACTTTCACATGGTATCATTCTTCATTTGAAAAATATAAACTGCAAAAAAAGAGAATTCTTATTGAAGTAGGATAAGATTCGTCTGCATAATACTTTAAAATCACTGAAATATTGTGCAGTTTGGACCAAAAACAATCTTTATGCCTGTAAATATTTCACAATACAAATCACACCACCATTCATTGATTCCTGTTTTTATTTATTATTATTCGCACCACAACATACAAACAACATACAAGACTAAATGTTAAGCGGCTTTTGCTCTAAGCATATTAAAAGGTTTTAGACAATCAGAGTCACCAGTTTGTTGATGGGAGAATTTAGGCTCAGTTCCCAACAATATCCCTGCCATGCTGAGAGTTCACGTGCCCAAAAGAGCCAGATCTATCCCTTAGGAGTTGGTGGAAACTACAACAGAGCTAAAAGAGTAAACATTGGACTTACATTCATCGAGTCGCAACAAACACCACTCCTAATAAATGCTAGTGTTGCTTCATGACTGCTGGATGTGTAAACAGGCTGCACCGTTTGCCAACATATTAACTTTATAAGGTGAAAATATGTATGTAGTATACCAGTAAATCAAAATAAGATTAGATTATTTTCCTGAAAAACATGTACACGCCATACAGGTAGTACGGTACGGGCAGGTATGGAATAGTTCAGCAAACAAATATCAGGTGTTAGGATGTCGGGAGCTGTGGTTTCAGGAGTGGGACCCAAACACCTGGAACCTGGAACACACGAAGCACAGTAAACAAGACAGGCATAAATAGGGAAAGGCTAACAAGGGAAATCAAGCACAGGTGAGTAACGGGGAACAGGTGAAGACACTCGAGGCAGAGACACGAGGGCAGGAACACAGTGGGAACAGGAGACAAGATTTCAAAATAAGACCAGAAACTAAACACAGACATAAACAAGACCTAGACAAAGTCCATGGATCCTAACACATACAGTAATAATTAAATCTTATTTTATACATTAAGATATAAAATCTGACACCATGGTCCCTGATGTAGTCTTATGTAACCAAGGCTGATGAAAACCATCTCGCCCCTGCTGCAGCATAACAAATGGGACCTATGTGTGTTTTACGTACTTACAGTAGGTAAAAGCCTCTGAGCTACACGGTTTGGACAGAGGAAAGAAATGTTTTTGCAAACTTTACTCTGCAGAACAGAAGTATTACTGTCATGATCAAGTGTCTGAGCCTTTGTCCGTCTGCGAGCAGAGGAGATCAGTGGAGAGTCACTAATTGGTTAGTATTTTTTGAAGTCCTTTTCTGACACTTAGCTGCAGCACGTCCTCTCTGCTTCGTTTATCAGCACTGCAATGACAGATGGATCTGTGTCACTTGTTTAGATGCTCTGTCAGTGGACACACGAAAAAAAACCCACAATTAAATAGTGAAATAAATGAAAGCTGCATATAAAAATAGCCACTCTGCCTCAGTTCTTTGCTCAGTGCTCATTTGAAGTAATTATTCATTAAAAGAAGGCTGGGTGAACCAGCGTGGAAATCAATTACAATATTTTTTAGCCTCAGCTTTTGTTCAATAACAGAAATACTACTAATGAGCAGCATGGATTCCATCTGACTCCAGTCTAGTCCGGCTTAGCTTGCACTCCTTCTCTCAGTTTCTCTTCCCTCTCTCTCTCCTGCACTTGCACTCTCACACACGCAAAACAGTTCAAAGCTGCCAGGACTCAAAGCCATTTAGCAGCCAGCGCCAATGCAGAGACACAGTAATTAAAAGCAGGAGGGCTAATCAGGGTTTTTGACTTTGGAAATGAACACAGAGACAGTGTAAGTCATACCATACCACCCCCCTCCACCTTTTACAAATTATACTATGCTGAGGGGGTCCCACTTATCTACATTCTCATTAATAAAAACCAATCATCAATACGAGGCTTTAATTAACCCTGCTTTGTCGTGAAACAGACACACTCAGTATTCTGAAGAATCTTCCCTGTTGCCGCTGCAGCCAAAACCGAGCGTTAGAGGACATCCTCAGTGTGACTGTCCATTCAGCTCCGCCGAATCGATATCCTCGATATCCTCATGCAACGCAAAAAAGATGAATGTTTTCATCTATATTAAAGCCTTCTGAAAAGATCCCTTTGGGGGGAAATAGTTCACCTCTTCAACTCTGCTGGGGGAAAGTGGTTAGTATTCTCTGTGATAGATTATAGGCTCTATCATCTTCCCCTTGAAAGGCAGGCACACAGCGTGGTAGGGATGCCACAGTATTAGATAAAGGCTTCTTGCTGTCTGGAGCGATAGCTTTAATTTGAATACGCTTTAACACTTAAAAAGTGAGACCAAGGGTAGTCTGTGAGATGGCTAATGAGCAGATTGGTAACACAATTATTGCTGCTTACTGAATATGGAACAGCGAGGCCTATTATTATGCATCGGGATCAACAGGGCAGGCTTGTTATTCTATTAGTTGTTCGTTATAAACTCCCTATGACATCACCGTCCTATTAAAATTGTGAACTGGCATAACAAATGCTGAACACCGTTACTCACACAACCTCACAGGACCATGAATAATGTCATGAGCCTGTGTTACAGGCTCAGAATTAAACGCTGGGTCCAAACTGGTGCTGCACATTTAATAACAGGTGTTAATATTTATGACAATAGCCGAACTCTCTCTCTCATTTACAGTTTTAATGGCTGACAACCTCACATTACACCTTTAACTGCATTTAACTCCTTTTTCACGGCAGACATTTTGACTTGTCATAGCAGGAAAAGCACAGGTGAAACGAATTTAGCTAACAATGGCTCAGTTCTATCAAGTGACCCAGTGAGCCATCACAGTGAGCACGCTCGATATCAGGACCCTGGAGCTAGCTCACCCAAATGCAATGCAGTCATTTTGTGATGTTTTCAATTATACCTGTGCTTTCCCTGCTATGAAAAGCCAAAATGTCTGCTGTAAAAAAGGTCAATAAAGGGAGCCTAGTTTTCCTGCCGAGCTAACTATCCACAAGCTGACAAGTGCACAGTAACTGTGCCAGCTAACTGCCTGTTAGCCTGTTGCCCTAACAGCAATGTTCTCTACTTTAACACAATCCTGAACCCCAGAACACTGTTTATAGGTGATAGGTAGTAAAAAAGCTGTGAAAATAACAGCCAACTGCTGGGCTTGGTCTACATGGACCAAATACTTTACCAGCATTTTACTCCAAATAACACAATATTAATGCTAACTGATCACTATCCTAACACTTATCTGTCTAACGCCAATCTCTAATGCCAATCGTTAATTGCCCACAAATGCTACTTGCTAACATTTGAAAACTCAAATTCAGTAACCCAAACAAATCTTTTTTAGTATTTTAAGAGTTTATTCCCTATTCTGTCACCAAAAACAGTCCCGTCACAGGCTTCTTACCTGGAAAACCTTTTACAACAATAGTTTGCCGTTAACTGAACATGCAGCGCTGTCGTTTTAGAATATGAATCGGGCAGATAGCTAAGAACGCCGTCTGCTGACATTTTTCCATATGCTTAATGGGCTAAAACTGTCTATTAACCCTTCATGGGCCACACGTGCGTGGCCACAGCCGAGTGCCTCACCCTTGCCCTGCTAGTGTTATATTAAAGGACCACCAACTGACACAGCTGAAGGAGTCTGAACACACATAATAGGCTGCCATTTATGTTGCCATGCTGGGGTAAACTTTCCTTTTTTAGAAGGCATAAAGGTCTGAGACTGAGAGTATTTCAGCTGTTTCTGTTCAGTGACAAAGATTAGTCTAATATATATGTCACAAGCTGCAGAAGGTTTGTGATTTTACATACTGAACAAGAAGGAAGTTTGATTTGCACTCCCCCAAGTCTATCAAGAGATGTTTACGCCTGGTTGCTTTTAATACATCAGCAGTGTGGAGCCACTGTGGGAGGATTTTTGCAGGTGTAGGAGAGGTGTAGATTTATAGCTTATGCCCGCCACATTCAGTTCTTTCTCTATGCCTGAGATTAACCAAGTCCTAATGTAACAGCTCAGACATGACTGCATCTGTATGGAATCAATATCTCATACTTTTGTGAAATTGAGTTTTGGGAGCACAGAGGCACGGCGTGGAAGGCTGAGGCACTGGAGAACTTAACTCCAGCGTAATTTCAACACAGAATTAAGTGCTGTTTTGTTTTTCACACTTTACAAACTGCTGATGTACAACATGCTTAGCATGAAAGATGGAGATCGTTGTTGTACCACGAAACATGCATTGTTCCTTTCAGTTCCACTTCCTAACAAAGCTGACTTTATAAAGGCTTTACAAGTTGTAACTTATGGCTTTATTAATGGATAAAAACAAATGTATTCATTCTGTTATTATTATTATTATTATTCCAATCCCACATATTTACCAGTATCAGTTTTTAGTCTGTAACCTTTACAATGCATAATCAAAAAATATCTAACCTATCATTCATTGGTTTAAAAATGTGTTGTTATTGCACAAGTGTTTCCTGGGTTGAGGGCATTACTGGCTGCCCTCAAATGCTCTCTTCTACAAATGCTGGCCCTTGAGAGTGTTTGCATGAACATGAGAACACGAGAAACTAATTAAAACCACTTGTGCACGCCATTGCCTTAGGACAGCATAAGAGCACCTCACCTTCGCGATAACTGTGTGGTATGGTAACACCTAAGATCAAGACATGAAATAGCTGGAAACCAGGACTCTTCTCACCTGGCTAACAATCTTTTTAACTTCTCCCTTTCTTTTAAAAGAAATATATCAGAACCACGTTCTATAACAGCACTTATCCAGAGGCAGTTCACTTCCTTAAGTCCAGAACCACTAGAGGTATTCTTAAAGAATAGGATACTGGTATGTACACACTGTTATTAGGTTATAGTATGTCCTGAGGTTTCTGTTCCGTTTTCTTTTATGCAAATTCCTCTCAGCTATGTTGAAATGACAATTACATATTCAGTCTTGAATCTAAATCTGTATGTGTGTTTGGTAGATCCATCGAAATTGACGTTGCACATTGTGAGTCCAGCTCATTTGTCAGTGATCAGGGCCTTGCATAGTAAGTCCACGTAAGAACTCGCAGCCACCCTGTGACATTTCTGAAGTAAACCATTTGGAAGTTTGGATTGCCAGTTCAGGTCTACTGCAGAGTTGCACCTCCACCAGACATTTTGTCTACTCATATTCTGAAAAAGGGAAGAAAAACATGAGGGCCGAAATCCATTTATTAACACTTATTAACATTTACATCTGCAGAGTAGATGGATTATTATAGTGGAAGAACTGACAAAGTGACATTTAGAGCAGTACTGCTGTTAAAGCTGCACTAATCAATATTTTCATATTAACAATGGGTGAAAAGACTACGTGTAATGTGAAAGGGGTCACTGGTAGAGATGAACCCACAGAGAATTATCACCCTCTCTGCAGTTCCCCTCAGCTTTTAGGAGCACGCTTTCAGCTCATTGTTCTGGTTTTCTGTGCTGCAACTTTACTGTCTTGGTTCAGTCTCACCACTTGCATCAAAAGCTCTGATAAACCCACCGTACACTACCTGACCAGCACCAACCGGCTGACTAGTGAACACAGTGGAGCATTTAGCAGCTAAAGAGCCAGACATCTTTTTTTAGGTTAAAAATAGCTAAAACAAGACTGAATATTGGACACAAACACGACTCCAAATGAATGCTAATGTTGCTCTATGTCTGCTGAATGTCTAAATAGGTTCTTTGCTGACAACTTAATAGAGTGATCATATGTCAGTGTCGTGTTTACAGCTTGCTGCCCTGCCATCATGTGGCCAAGGAAAATCAGTTAATAATGCTTTAATGCAAATAAGTAATAATACGTTTTTCATGTTCTAAAAAGCGACCAAGTCTGCAGTTCATACGCTGACATGCTGCAACACTCCCATTAGATATTTATTTATACTTTGCTGTCAGTTTTACTTTGAAATTTGCTGCTTATCAACAAATGAATCATTAAATAATCTCTGCTGAAAAGATTTATTTGTTATTGTGCCAGACTACAAGCAAAAAGACAGCAAAACACATTTTCATATAAAACTGTGCTGACTCCAAATACACAGGAGCGTAAGAAAGGAATAATTTTGCGGTCTGTATGGGCCCTGTAGATAGCTGACCTGTTGCGATAAGCGTTTCTCCCTGTACTTTTGAACAGGGGCTTTGGGCAGAGTAGATCCTAGTTGACTTCTAATCTTTCCTGGTAAAACTGTCTACACACTGAAAACATGTTGGGCGTTTGGATCAGATTAGCGGAGTATGAGGCAGGACAAGGAGAGATCGATGTGTTGCACACACACACACACACACACAATGGTCAGTGCTGTTTGGAGGTTTTTTTGTTCTGTCCTGTTTTTAACAGACTTGTGGTATAAAGGACTGGGTCTTTACAACCTCTGATTTGGTGTCTGCTGTTTCCTGTTTCAGCGTTGTCTTATTTTAAAAATGTTCTAACTATGTAAAAATGGGGGGGAGGGGACATAAGGATTAACAAAAGTCTGTACATACAATATATTTTTTGTGCATGCTACCTCATGGTCACATAGAAGACGTGAAGTCTCCTTCCGTTTCTATGCCGATGATATATAGTTGTACCTTTCAGTCAAGCCAAGTCATCATTTCCCATCATTTTTTCATATAATTTCCCCCCAATAAAAGTCTGAAAAACAAAGTCTTGGTGATTGGGTTTGAGCATCTACTGTTTGCCCTCTAAATCAACATATAAGCGCACTTCAAGAATTCCTATGTAACCCTTGCCATTAAGGGTTAATACGCTGAAAGATCTATCTTTTAAGTGTCAAACTCAGAATCGTCGACTATATAAAACCACCAGTCGACACTGGGCATCATTGTAGACTAATTGTTCATCTGTGGTTTTAGCACGGTGCAGTAATAAAGCAGTGGCAATGTATCTACAGCAGATGTGACTGTGTACAGTATTGTTGTTGACAGGTCAACTAAAGTAAACTAAAGCAGCAGACATGCAGCAAGAGCAGAAAGAAACATGGCTGTGCGTCTCAATGCTCAACTACAATCAACAGTGTGGAAAAACTTTACCCGAGCAGATAAAACTGTCAGCTGCAATATATGTAAGGCTTCCCTACAGTACCACCCAACAGTACCAGCGCTATGCATAACCATTTAAAGCTACACACGCTTATGGCAAAATGTGAGAGAATTGATTATTGGGTTTAAACAGTATGTATCTGTTTTATCAATTATATCTCCCACGATTGATCGACGACAACTTTTTGGGAGTAGTTGATGACTACTATCATGTAGCAGCTGTGAATGCCCCAGCACCTACCTCTATGGATTTTAGTTTTTGCAGGCTGATGTCCCTACTGTCATTGTCTTTATTCCAAGGTTTTCATGATTCTACATCTGAAATTTCTTTTTAAAGATGCCAGAAGATAAATATGAATGTATTAAGTTATAAGACCATATTAGAACTGGAACAACTAGACTACTGTCTGATGATCTGAGGCTTCCAATAAAATACCTAATACATACTGTGGACTGAAGCAGTACTGACTGAATTGAGCTGCTGGTGCACTATAGCATACTGTGAGTTTGTATCTTCTGAATTCAGAAGCATTTCTGTACTGTCTATTTCCCTTGCAGGTCTTTAGCATGAATCAGGTAGCACTGCGCAGCGCATGTTGCTGAGTATTTGTTCTGGTAAACACAGGTATGATTCATTCATTCCCACCAGTGCTTCTGGGACTCTGTTGAAGGTCATTCATGAATGCGAGCAGTGAAAAAAGTGTTTGAAATTCTAGTTGAAATCTAAAACCTTATAACAGAGAGGAATATCATGATGTGTGCTGTAACACTGCAAACATTCCAAGGTAAGAAAGTTCATATCCTCTGAAGATGTGGCACAGAGAAAATGTACACAGTATGTCCCTTAATAACCTTTACATGATTTTCATTCAGTTTCCCTCCCTGATTACATACAAACTTGCAGTCATTTTGTTACTAAGTATCTTTCAAAATTGCATCCCCATAACCTTCTGCGCACACAGCCTATCAAGCAAATTTAAACATCCATCCATAGATCATCACTTCCACTGTGATAGATGATGACCCCCCTCCTCCTCCACTTTGTCCGTGTCCTCCTAATCCTGTTTATAAGGATCCATTACCTTCTCTTCTCCTGCAGCATCCTACATTCCTCTCAAGGCCCCCCGACACTGACGACTGATGATGAATCAATGACACATTTCACTGCAAACTGTAACCTTCCAAAGACACGCAGCTTGGTGTATGACTGTAAGACCTGTTTCCTGCCAACCCCCCTTTCTCTGTGAAACTTGAACACGAGTGCAGGACAGGGTAGGCATTCTGTACACATCGACAGCTCAAGCGTCCAATTTAAAGGGGAGGTCTGGGAGTTGAGTCTGCAGCAAAGGGCCCATAATTGGCATCCTTCTTGTCTTATTAAAGGGGAAAGCACTGGGATGGATCCCCTATGCCAGATCTTGGCCTTTATTAGAATCGGGTGTAAACAGAGCCACACACAGAGACAGCTAACGGCATTACTCATCACAGTGTTTTGTTCTCAAGCAGCAAATTAAAGTAATTAACCGTTATAAATGAAACTCAGGTGAAAATGATTTAGTTGAAATTGATAGTGCACAGTGCTCACGTGCAATTGTGAGGAGTAAATATCACGTTGAAGTGAAAATACACTATTTTATTTATTTATTATTTTATTAATAATGTGCTGCAAATGACAAAACTAAGCACAATTGTTCTGTATTAAACAAACAATTCTAGGTATTTTTTGTTTCATGCCAGAAATGCAAAACTACGGCCTTTTTGTTTCTTGCTCAAATTTGCCAGAACCTCCGCTTTTCATAAAACTATTCTGTTCACTCGTGCTCAACCTTGAGTGCTCTTAATGCAGTGGTGTTTTGTGACGCCCCTGGACAAAGACAGGGTTGATAGATTCACAGCTTCTCTCTGCAGCCTCTTCTGGTTCAGTAAAGCATGTTGGGTTTAACAAGTCGGTGCCATTCGATGCTCAAGGACTTAATCCCCCAGGGGGGGAACAAAGATACATAAAAAAAGTGTTCTCTCTTCTTCTGACTGCTAAGTGATTCTCTTGACTTCCCTGCATTGTTCAGAGCCGTGATGGCGATGAAGCGGACTATTCAAGATCTGCTGCCCCCACTAAGCTTGCAGCTACCAGCAGTCCCACAGCCACTGCAGCCCCACCTCTACTATGCTAGCAGCTTTTTCTCGCTTCATGAGCTCTATTTAGAATACGCTGACATTTGAACAAATCTGACAATTAGCAATTTGCTGTTTTAGTAAGTGTGCTGCAGTATCGGGGAGTTAATATTTCCTTTGCCAGCTGAGTAAGAGGGTGGAGACCCTGAAAAGGCTCTAGAGAGGGTTTGATGGAGATGGCATATGCACAATTATCATGTACCCCTGTGGTTTTCCTTAACAGCTTGTTTTTCAAATATGGCTAAATTAGCTCTATGAGCAAATAGTTGGGCTCTAAACACTTATGTACTGTATACATCGCCCACTCTGCAGCGTAGACAAGCTTTCTGCATCGCCAGTAGTTTCATTATATGTGTAAAAGTACAGTGGATGTGTTAATATGCCTTTACTCTTTTGTCCCTTTTGAGGATTGTCAGAAGCGTCTCCTAGTGATGTAGCCACTGTATTGTCTGAAAACCAGTGTTTGCATAATTCCGGCATTCTGGCCTGCAAAGGACTGCCGGCAAAGACATTCAATTATCTGGCAGAGTGACTGTATGTGTTCATTGAGAGCCAGAAGAATTGGCCATGTTCTTTAGAGGAGAAATCCATCATAAGTAGGCATCTAATAGCTGAGTGTGTTTCCTGTGTGCCTGGATGCTTGTTCTCTTCAAAGAAACACTGTTTCTGACACTGTGAATAAAATAACTAATTGAATCTGCTCTTCAAAGCAGTTTATTGCAGTACTGTGCTAAATGAAAAAATCCTATATATCATGTAGCAATAGAGTGATGCACTAGTGCATCAAAAAGTGTATAGTCAGTATTCATGGCATTCATAAATTGGTCTAATATACTGAAAGTAGTTAGTCCTTAGCAACCACTGCTGTGAGTCTTCCAGGTATGATATCAAAGGCGATGAGATACAGATAATGATTTCTGACAAAATCGTGAGCTATCATTCAGCACAGCAAGTTAGTTACTTAGAAGATTGGTGTACGTTCAACAACATTCAACATCTCAGTTTACAAAAAAAGCATATTCTTTTGAAGACTTACTTCTGGTTGTGCAGTCCAAGGCTACTTTTTTTATTGGGAGCTAGAAACAATTCTTATTGGGCTGAATAGGCACCATCTTTGGGTCCGGTATCCACTTCTTATAATACATCCATGCTGAATACAGATAGCAAGTCGAAGCTACCAGATTCAAAACCAGTTTCTTTTTCTCAACAAATGTACAGCACGATTCCCCCGTAATAACACACTTTATGCCTCATGCTTTGATTGGTTTTCAATCGGTTCCAATATGTTATGAAACCTATCACCAACAGTCCAGCAGGTGTCAGTTTACCACTCTTTTTGAAATGCATGTCTCCTTAACTAGAAGTACATCCCAAAATTAACAATCAGAGGTGAGTCAAATCAGTATTATTCCTATAGAAACATGTATTTACATCCTCCACATGAATATTCAGTATGTATAGTTAAATACTGGTGCATTCATTTAGAACTGCAAGCAAACACTTCCGGTTATACTGTCTTGTTACTAAAAGTTAATCCACACTTATCAGAATCGAGACTTGTCAGTGGACATGGTATACAGTGCATCCGGAAAGTATTCACAGCGCTTCACGTTTTCCACATTCTGTCATGTTACAGCCTTATTCCGAAATGG
>LKNJ01001223.1:136001-184286 GCA_002120245.1 Maccullochella peelii | reverse complement strand
TGCTGTTTGATGGAAAACAAGCTTAAGATACAACCTTTAAATTCCTGTTGCTGTGTAGAGGATTCAGGTGTGTCTGAAGGTAAACAGTTAAGGTCCCTATATACTGTGAGATAACAGTGATCTTACAAGTTTATTGTATGTCACACTGTGCGAGGTGGAGCAAAACAAAAAAACAAAATCTTGGTTGCAATCGGCATCAGATATCGATCTTGATAGATTCAGATTGGGCAATGAATGCCAGTTGAATCACATCTCTATGACGTAAATAGAAAACAGATGCAGGCAGAGACATGTCAATAAATGCGCACGACTGTCATGTTTTGAAAATGCTTCAGAAAACAAGCTTTGGCTTTTGTGCTGACGCTGTTTTTTCTAACTTAATGAAAACATAGCGGTTAGAATAGATACAATACTGGGTACACATGCCAATGTGGTATTTGCATGGGTACTGTACATCTATGGGTGCTTCCAGTGTTGTGTTGGCCGGTGTATTCTATGTGATTTCATGCTGCATTCTGATTGGTTGATTTGTAGACAGCAGATTGTGAGAATTTGTTATTTTCTATTTTCAACTGAAAACCAAAGATTTGACCACATTTCCCTAATGATTGTCCATTTTCATTTTCATCTGAAACATGAAAATAGCACTGCGTATGGCCTTCACTCATCTTCCATTTTTATGGAAATTTTAGAAATTCGATTGCTATCATAGCACAAGGAACAAGGAATTTCATGTTAATTAAGGTGTATGTTGACTTGATCTTTGCCCTTACAGCTCAGATCAATGTGTCAACTTCCTGTGGACTGAAGGACAACAACACACTCAACATGCAATGCTGTGGTGCAAGTGAGTAGAGCTGAAACAAAAATCACAAGACAAGCCTTTACATTTCAGTGAAACAAAGCAGTATTTCAAAGAAGTATGTATAAGATCTAAACACATGATGAATCTTGTCATCTGAGCTGTGGCTGAGGTAGAGGTGATACAGTTCAAAGAATCATTCTGATCTTTTCCACAGAGGTGTTTGATGCAGACAAGCAGATGTGTTGTGGTCCGACTCATGACAAGAAGATCCTGACGAGGAACTCCAGTCACCACCAGTGCTGTGGACATGACCAGTACAACAATAGGACTCATTGCTGCTGTTTGATGGAAAACAAGCTTAAGATACAACCTTTAAATTCCTGTTGCTGTGTAGAGGATTCAGGTGTGTCTGAACGTCGTCCCTCCTTACCTACCTAACACAGTTTCATGCAAATCTTTGAAATCTGTTTAAGATTGTACTCTCAGGTTCATGTTTATTATTTAACATTTTGAAGCTCCTCTGCCCACTGCAGTCCGCCCACATGAAATAAGAAAACAGTAACTTTTAATTATTGCATAGACATGTTGGTGATAGTAGACCCTACTTGAATATAAGACCCTTTAATTGATTTAAAAATGAATCCTTTATTTAATTGAGGAGAAATGATTGCAGTTTATTCTGATGACATGGCCGGTGGGATCTCCAACTTGGTTTGGTACAGTTCCACAGTATTTATAATTACATCAACTCATAAACCATAATACAAAAAGTATGTATTAGTTACAGCACAATGCAATACTTTTTGTCCTAATTTTCTTTACCTTTTTCTGTGTCAAACGTCTATTTCTTCTCATCTTCAACAAAGCCTGTCAAAGATGTGAACTAACTGAGACTAAGTGCACTGAATATTGTATTTGTTTTTGTCTAGTTTTTAGACATTCCAGGAGCCAGAGAGTAACAAAGGCAAATGTCTGAACATGCAGGATGAATCACTGACACATGCTACAGAGATTTGTCTAGATGGGAGAATAAAATGCTTTGTTGAAATTTCTGCTGAAATGAATCGGTATTTTTTTCATCCACATGCACTCAAAATACTTTGTGCTTTATATCCACAGGTGTGCAACAACAGGTAAGAAACAAACTACTATCTTCAGTTTATGTGATTTACCTCTCTGTTATGAGAGACACAACAATTAATCAGCTGTGTCAAAGCTGCACAAAATTGTGTGCATCATAACAATAAACAATAGTATATAGGGGGTGGATAAAATAACAGAAACGCCTGACAATATATTATATAATAATAATGCATTAGTTCAGCAATAAAGCTGACCTTTGTGAGGCTCATACTGGGTGGGGGACTTATAAGCACGAGAGATGTGTTTCTGTAACTAATATTAAAATGTTTTTTCTGGAAGTTGTGGTTCCCGTTGCATGATGAGGCAGGAAGGGGGGTGAGAAGAAGGTGAGGAGGTAGAGTCTGGGTCAGAATAACAGCTGGAGGTTTTCAAGTGTGTTTGTGTGTGAGAACTAAGGCCCCTCTCTCGTTTGTGTGTGTGTGTGTGTGTGTGGGAGTGGGGGGGGGGGACCGTCTGCTGGAAACCAACCCTGCTGTTGAACATAATATAGTCTCAGACATTCATTTCCTAACGCCTGCCATTTTTGACCGAGAACTCCACAGATGGTTTGAATAAAACCATTAAAAGTCAATGACAGTAGTCATCACTAATTTTACATGTTCAAATGCCTAGTGTGGAGGAATACAAGAAGTCTTTGGTCAGTCAGATGAAATGTACCATATTTATGACAGAAGAAAGTGATGTTGTAGTGGATTGCCTTGCACTGATCAGTGAAGATCAGGGACAGAGCAGTGACGTAGTGGGTTGCCCTTTGAGATATTTACATTTTTCTGGTTTTTTATTTCAGAAACCTCAACCCAACTGGTAAGTCAACCAAAGGTTTTAACTATCGCACTGAGACCGTGTCACACACTGACAATCATCAAATCATCCTTCACAATAAAAAAACGTGGTTAAATTTTGACCCAACTTGGGTCAATATAGCACCGATGCAAAACTTGGTTAACTTTACCCAGTACCAATTAGTCATTTTGACCCAGTGTTAGTGTTCATTTTTTTAATATTATGAAGCTATTTATATATTACTGTTGGGTTATTTACCCAAACTAAAATATGGTTATATTGACCCAGTGTCAGACACAACAAGCTCAGGTTTTACCTTAAAACTAAATGTATTGTTATTTGTACAAAACGATGTGCCTATGACATTCAAACTGCAAAGGATACATATATTATTAATAATCACAAACAAATAGTGACATGTATGTTTAAAAAGAGCTAGAGTAGAGTATAGCAGTTCACAACCATACCATATTATAGTTTCTGGAAATAACCCAATTGTAATGAAAAAATAACACTAACAACAACCCCTTGTGGAACGGAATGTGTATTGTGTCACCAGCGTGCACGTGTGTGCGCGTCCTCGTGCAAGTGCAGGTGATAAACAAAACAGGGACCCGCTACCAGAGGTAAAAAAAACTCCACAGGGAACCTTTAACCCAGCTATTGCATTGGTGCTAATATGACTTTTAGTGTGTTAAATCAGGGTCCTGCACACTTTTGATAATTTTGCTGTACAAAGAATTGTATGTCCATGCTTTGTGTTGTATGATAGTATTCCTGTGGTGTGAACTGCTTTTGTGTTTATTATTCTTACTTATCTTTGCACATCCACAGCACAAGTCCCTGTTGGTCATCATGTTACAATCCGAATGACTTGCGCTGCTGTGAGAGAAATCAGATAAAGTCTCAGTGGTGCTGTGCCTCAGGTATGACAGTGGGTGTGTTTGTTTTGGGTGTGTGGGGGTTGAATGTGTCAGTTGGAAACATTATGTCATCACGGTGGTGCCTGCCATATTTGAGTAAGGAAAATGTAAGAAACATATAACTCGTGCTCCAACAAGACAGTAAGTGCTGAGTGAGAAATGTTTTATCTTGTTTGATTGAGTAATTGTATGAACACACTAACTACTTAAACCACAAATTCCCCCTCAAGGGCACATGACCTAATTAGATTTTGCGGTGGTGTGCAGAAACACCTTGAGGGATAACTGTAAAGGGATAGACTAACATGCTACTGGGTCAGGACCTTGTTAAGCTGAACTGTAAGTTTAACAACTGAGTGACAAAAAGTAGACCTTAAACAGTCTGTGAAAGGAGTGGTCAGACTGTACTGTACAACATCAATTTTGAGGCATGTCCGCTTGTGCGATGAATGCCTATAGGCACAAATGCCAGCAATCTCAATTTGACGCCAATTTTCTGAAGCCTGAAAACAGAGCCAAGAAGAGGGGCACAAGTAGGCATTGTCTCTCAGACCACTTCTGCTCCACCACTGCTGAACAGTTATTGTGGAATCTTTGCCCAGTGACGTCAAAAAAATACTGCCTACCCCACTCTTTTCTTTGTCACTTGTGTATGCCAATGCATGTGTGTCTGAATATTTTGACGTTATAAATACTATAACTCCCTTGCATGGGTTTGAGACATGTTTGATTCGAAACAACACTGATCTGACCCTATTGCCCCTACAACATCGCCTGTTCCTTCATATGACCGTTACAAAAGTGATTCATTTGAGTGCTGATCTGCCACACCTATGGTTAAGATTTGGTTAGGTTTAGGCACAAAAACTACTTGGTTACGGTTGGTGAAGGATCGTAGAAGGTGACAGCACACAAGAGGAAGCAACACTTAAAGGTCACAACTCAGTCAAAATCCAGCAAGTACAAAATCTACAAGAGAGGACAGCTTCAGGCCAGCTAAATGTCTAATTGATTGTAGCACTGAGATAGGCATAGCCGAAACATCTGAAACAACTCATAGCATTCTGATCTTGGGTGTGTGAAACTTTCTGTTGGAAGAATGAATGGAAAACTAAGGATTTGTTTTCATGCTACACTGGCTGACGTCTTTCCTTTCCTCTGACTGCCTCTAGGGAAGTTTCCAAATAGTGAAAAATGTCATAATTCAAGAAGATCAGTGGTATATGTGGGAGAGGAGGACAGTGTGGGATGACTTGTGACGAGGGTTGTTTAGTTGGAAACCTACTGCTTTCTCTTTTGTTCAGACTGGGATCTTGGACACATGGGGCAGAGAGGGATGAGAGATCAGTTGGGAGATTGCTGGCTGTTGGTGTCACAGATGTGGGACTTACCCATTCCCCTGTCTCCCAGCTCTCTGCTGCTTCTGTTTTTGTTTTCTTTTTTTCCCCATAATTCCTTCATTTTATGCTGTATGCAAAAAAGAAGGGACCGCGGCTTTTGTGTTTCCCACCCTTTGCACTCTGGAGATTAGAGGACAGGCCTTCAAGTGTGTGTATCTAAGAGGGTATTGTCTTGGGAAATTCTACACATACTTCTTGATTTTCACTCTCTCCAGTGACCTTTTCCAGATGTAATTCATCCCCACACCCTCCACCTAATAAATCCACACTTTGTTTTCCTGTTCTACATTAACTGGTCTGCCCTGTATCCACCCCTCACCCCCACCCCTCTCTGTTTAGGTCGATGTGATGCTGCCCACACTGTGTATAACCCACAAACACATGTCTGCTGTGATGGCTGTGTATCTGAGAGGAAGCCTTGGATATATCAAGTAATGAACTAATGACCTTTACTGTTTCTGATCTGCTCCGCTGGATGGAGACAGTCTTTGTCTGTGTTTTTCTGTGGGAAATTTTAACCATGCTTTCCAGTGTGGTTTGTAGGCATATAAAAAAAAAAGTTGACATTTTAAGCAAAAAGGCCCTTTTGTAAGTGGCTGCCTTATGTGGCTTCTGACACAATTTTGTATCAATAAAAATGCTGGTTTGAGGAAAACCAATACATTTCTTTAAATATAATCTATACAAAGAATTGTTTATGCATTTGAGAACTGACAGGAGAACATCCCATTTATTGCTGTCTAAAAAAACCTGCTGTTTTGGTACAGTTTCGTTGAGAGAGCTCGGAGCTCCACCCAGCTCCTTTTATACAGCAAGTGAGGGTGTTTTATGTTTAATGGACAAAAGCCCTGCTAACGTTGGCGTTAACGTTAACAATGCCCTGGTAAGACTCAAATAACTTAATTAATTAATATTTCCATTAGATTTTCTTTGTTTTTTTGTCTGTATGTTTCCTTATATTTATGTTAGAATTTGTGGATGTATATGTTCCCATATGTGCATTTGAATGTGTGTATGACTGTGCCTGCTTGTGTCTGTATTGCTGCACACTTAACTGTATTTTGTCTGATTCTTCAAGTGCGGAGAGGTGCCTTATGGCTTGGCAGAATTTGGAGTTCTCTGTTGTAATAACACCTTGTATAAGGACAGAGAAGATGGAGAGCAATGTTCACAGATCAGTATTCCTTACAACGCAGCTAAAGGGACTATATGTTTTTCTCAGTTGACTGACTCATCTGGACAACACTGCTGTGGGAGAGAACTCTATCAGCCTGATACTGAGATCTGCTGCAATGGACACAGGTGATTATATGTGCATGTGTGCTTACGCTTCTCCGTGAAAGTACTGATGAATTTCCTTACTGACAGGTCATTTCAGTACTGACCTTTTATAAATCAGCTTGGTATGTTGCAGTGTCTGGTATGTATATTGTGTGGGCTGTTTGTTCAGTGTGTTTTCCACAGCCAAGGAAGGAGGCTGTGTGGAAAATTGTAGTTTTTTATGTCTCTTGGAGTGTGTGAGGATGCAGACAGAAACAGAGACAGGAGTGGCAAGGAAAAATTCTGTCGCTGATTTCATACAGTGTCTGAGACAGGCAGGCATTCCATCAGCTACCATGACCCCGTACCTCCTTTTTTAATGGCTACTGATCCAAGGAATGTCTCTTTGTCTGGATTTGCAGCTGCTTTGACGTATGTCTACTTTTTATTAATTATGTCTGGGCGTATGTTTTTCACATGCTTGTGCATGTGCATGTTATGACCCTTTTACAGTTATGCCTTTTCTTCTTCCAAGGGTTTACAATATTTTAATAGTGCTCTGATACTGAAGAGTTAGAGTATGTTGTAGTCTGGCATTTTAGTTAAAGCTGCACTAATCAATATTTTTAAACAATCAAATGACTGTGTAATATGAAAGCAGTTGTTGGTGATGATTAATACAGTCAGAGTTCAGCTCAACCCAACTTTTACTTTTAGGTAACAGCTTTGGTTTCATGGTTAGCCCTGTCTTGGTTGAATCTCATCTACTCTCATCAGTCCCGTTTCCAGCTGCAGCGGCCAGTCGTTTTCAGCATACGCACTGTACGCTACTTTGCCAGCACCAAACAGCAGAAGGAGAAAGCTAGCGATTAGCTGGTGAAGAAAATTAAACATCTAGCAAGCTAAAGACCTAGATATTTTTCAGATGATTTGGTGGAGACCACACCAGAGCTAAAGTGTAGTGAATATTGAATTCACTTTAGTCAGGTGGCAAGAAACACTTGCTCTGTGTCTGCTAGATGTGTAAATCTGCAAGTGTTTGCTATGTTAGCCAGATCAACCTGAAAACTATTTCAGGGTAGTTGTGTGTCAGCTTGTTTTACAGTTGTTTGTCTCCTAGTGGCCAAGAATGAATGCTTAACAGGATACACAGGAGGCTTTTCTAATATTCTCACGCATGTCTGATGGAACAGATACTCTTCTATTTTAATCAATACAGCTGTCTACATCTTCTAGTTCATTTTACTCTGCTTTCACCTCGCAGACTGTGTAGACACTGTGTTGAAGAAGTTCTCTTACAATCTGACATCCAATGTACTTAATGCCTAGAGGAAGCATATTCTAACTCATCCTCTAATGAATGTAAAATGACTTCTTTAGAGCATAATAATGATAATAACGTCTTCATCTCACTCACCTGATTTGATATTAAGTACGAGCTCTGTTTCTCCACCCAGACACCTCAAAGTAGGAAACATGCACTGCTGTGGGGTGAAAGCCTACAACATTACAGACCCACAGAAGAAGTGCTGTGCAGGGACACTGCACAACCTGACAAGCATAGGCCAGACTGGACATGACGCGCAGTGCTGTGGATCCATTCTGCAAAACCCAATGGTAGGTTTTAATAATAATAATAATAATTTTTATTATTCTTTTGTTCAGAGTTTTGAAAGGCGTGCAAAACCGACAACCTCACCATGGGGACAGTATTCTGTTTTCCTAAAATAACGCCATGTCATCCCTTTGGCAGAGCAAGGATGTCTGCTGCTCATGTGAGGACAAGGAGCTGCTCTACACCAACAAGACAGGATTCAGATGCTGTGGTCACCTCTACTACAACACCTCTGTGTGGTCATGCTGTGCAGGGAAGCTGAGTCCAGTACACCAACCAGGACAGCATCAGAGCATCATTAATGGTCAGTTGTACAATGCTGTTGTTGTAATTTTATTATGATGTACTGTATATTCCAGTTCCTGCATCTTAACAATAATGTGTGTATAATGCTCTTTTTTAGAATCCAAACTCCTGTCACTGAACAATCTGAATGAAAAAGATCTTTGCAAAAGAAGTAAGATATAATTTAATCATTTTAATTTTTTTTGTGGACTTGGGAACAAATACTGTTTATGAATATATGTGGATTTGTAAATTCAAAGAGTTTGTTTATGTCCCTGTTTAGTGCTAACCGGGACTGTGGAAAGTGTGTCTCTGCACAGCATCCTGTTCAGCAGTGTGCTGGAAATCTATGGAAGAAATGGCACTGTGAACCCTCTGCGCTTCCGTCACATCCTGCAAAAACGTGATCACTGCAACTTCCCTCAACTGATCCCTGGGAAGACCTACTTCTTTGATGAAGTTAATTTCTTCAATGATTTCAACCATGACACTTTTCTCCAGTCACTCCATTTCATTATTTCTAAGTGTTATCGTCGTTAGGTCAGCACCAGCTAAACTGTTCCTGCATACATGGTCAGTGTTGGACAGTTTACTTGAAAAATGTTATCAGTTACTGCTCATTACTCATCGAAAACGTAATTACATTACTTTACTAATAACTCGTCAGCAGAAGTTTTAAGTTACTTTACTTGTTACATTACTTTCTGTTACTCACCCGTCTCCCTCAAAGGTGCCTTTCAACAACTCCAAAGCCTCTGTGGTTTAACATGCAGCCAGCCTATGGTTTGGAGGTATTCACTGACATTTAACATCTTGCTTAGTCCTGGACAGGGCCAGATTATCTTACTTTGGTGGCGCAGGGAAAAATTGAGCTATGGGCCAGCCTTTACTGCAAAACTCAGAGTTGTTGAAACATGTTATCTTTTGTGAAGGATTGAAGTATTGTCTTGGATGTGTTGACGGCATTGATGTTGATTTGGCCGACTCAGGAACAACCTAATAGAATCAGCAGCACATAGTGTTTACAGCGAGGAGGTTAGGGTGGCCGACTCAGGACCTTCTGCATGACTAAATCACCAGCCATAGTGTCCTTTTGCCGACTTTGGTAAAGACAAAGCTAAAATAAAATGATATTTGGTTAGAAAGGCAAGGAGTTAGACTTTATTTTTCACACCATTAAATTAATTGAAAACATTACACAATCATTTATATTAGTAGTTAAAGTGAAATTTTAATAGAATGTTAGCAAAAAAGTGGCCGACTCAGGACAATGTGACGTTACTCTGTGTGGATTGTGTATGTATTAAGTTAGCGAGTAATAATTACTTTTCGGTAATTTGGCAATTAATTATTAATAATAATAATAAAAAATGTAAAATGTACTTTATATGGCGCTTTTGCAATCAAATTACCACATACAAATGGCCACTCAATAAACCTGGAACCTTCAGGCTTCTTGATGGTCTGCGGGTGCACGCATCACTCCAGAAGTCCCGTCATCATAAGGAAGCTGTGGGGTTCACACTCCCTCCAACTCTGAACAAAACCTGGTAATTCCTGAGTGAAGTCTTACTAGAGGCTTGCGATCTAGCTAAGTAAACACAATGTGTAAATAAGACAACTTTGGATTTACTGGAAGGTGTATTGCTTTTCTTGTGGTGGAGGCTAGCCGCCATCTTCAACCTACAGTCGCAGCACTAATTTAACACGTCCCAAACAGTCTGTTCATTGACAGACACAAACCCTCCAAAATGTCAGAGTATGGGAGCATCACTGGGATTCACTGGGAACTACAATGCTTTACTGAGTTTCAAATTGTAATCAATCAACCTTCTTGTTACTAAAGGCAGTAATCACTACTGTAACACTGCCCAACACAGTGACATATTCATCTGTACACTATGACGTATACTACAAGGATTCATTTCCAATGACTGACAAACAGTAAAAGCTGAACTAAGCAGAATACGTGAGACTAACTGACTTAAAAAAAAAAAACTAACATGCCATAAGCTAAACAGCTATCAGCTAACAGCTATTGTTTTTTCTGAATATCATGCTAGTCTTTATTATTTGTATACTTTATTGTTATTTTTGGAATTAACTACATAATAAATGGCAACATCTTTCACTTAAACAATTGTATGTTTACATGTAAATTATATGATTTATCATGTCATGATTAATAAAGCTAGTAACTGATGAGCGTTTCATAAAAAATATCAGGGATACAAATATGCTAACCCCAAACCCCAGTCACCCAAAGGTTCCACTTTGAATGTAAAACAAACAACAATTGACTATTTTTGTTCTCCTTAGTTGCATTTAGGTTGCAGTTTTTCATGTGAATGTGATTTATGTACTGTAATACACAACAGTGGAAATGTTTCGCATTTGTTGTACTGTACATTCCTCTGTAAACTGTATGTTTACTGTATAAGTGAATGGCAGGAATTTAAGCTTGAAAACCTATTTTGAATTTACCAAAAAACATTTTCTGTAGAACCAACAGAAACTCATGATATTGCATGTTTAAATAAGTTGGTATACATATCTATATTGCATATATATTTTTAACATATGACACCCACTTTGGGTGCTTTATGTGTTTTTAAAAAAGTTTGAACTAAATAAAAAGCAATTACAATGAAACCTGTTGTGTCTTATCTTACTTAGTTTTGGGCTCGAGCTTGGGCTAAACTTGCTGTTAGTGCACTTTGACACTGCAGGATGTGGACTTTATTCTACACAGTGGCCTGTTGTTTTTGTGTGTCTGTTTTATTTAAGCTAATACTAACCAGGTTTCCATCCACATGTATCGCAAATTTTAACTGCATTCACACAAAATCTGCAAAAGAAAATGTGAATGAAAGCATATTTCCATCCACTACCGTTATGCAGATATTAGAAGTTGAGCACATCGAGATAAACAGTTGCGGGCGCTAATTCCCCAGTCAAGTGCCATTAAACCATTGCAGAAGAAGGGGGTGGAACGAGATGACGTAATTAAAAGAGCACCAGTCAAACCTCAAATGGTGGAAAACATGATGGAAATATGTCATTTATGTCATTATTTCTCTCAATGCAAGCACACTTTTGGATTTCTTTGAGGGGCAGTATTATGCTGCATGGGTCCTTTCATAGCAATGATTTAAATACTTTATTCAAACCCCACTGCAATGGTGTTGGCAGGGAGCATTTGCTCCAAACAATAGTTGAATCATGACCGTATAACACCAAACTACATTTCTCTGTATGTCGACGATATCATTCAAAATGATCCTGGCTTCCCCATTGAACATGTGTTTGAGATCACAGATATTCAGATTTTTGAGAGTGTCAATTCACCCTTTACCTGTAAACACTAAGAAATGATACTAATAATTATAATGATGATGATGATAATAATAATAATAATAATAATAATAATAATAAATTAAAAAACTAAATTTACATAGATAGAAAATGTCCCTATACCATTTCACTCTTGCATCTCTATTATTAAAATAAAATGTCTTCCATAAACCAATTTTCTTAGTTCTATGCTACCTTACCCACGACTCAAAGTAAATTTGTAAGTTTGTATGGGACCAGAATTAAACTACTTCCCCAGAGACAAAAATGGGGAATTGGTTTCCCTAGCTTCCAGTGATACTACTGGTCATTTATATTGGGCCCCCTCTCCAAATAGTTTAATCAAACTGCTCAAATGTATTGGAAGCCTATAAAGCCAATTTAATTTCCACATTGGAGTAGTAACAGAGTTTATACTTTCTCTGACATTAGCGGTCTTGAGGGCCTCTAATCACATCCAAGGCACCCAGAATAATTTTAATTTACCTGCCACAGCTTTTTTTTATATTCAGTTACATATATGCACTATGGTACACACGCCTTTTTACACATCCATGTCTCACAGCACTGACCAGGCCCAAGGGACTGGTCTCTTCTAAGCCCCTATCTTTTGATGTGGAAGGCGAACCTATTCTCAAATGGCTCCAGTCTGAATTGGCAACTTATTTGGCATAACATAGTTGCACTGTTTTCCAGAAATCCCAATCTAGGGTTATCTTTCATGTTTTATGGGAAGGTTAGAGGATGGGAGGAGTGCAATTTCAGCTCTCTTTGCTTGTGAATTTTACTTTGATGTGAAAAAAAAACTTGTAGGGTATCCAACAGTAGCTACAAGGAAAAAAAGTATGCCTTATGTCAACATTTGTGGAACCACAGCTGAAGCTTTAATCATCATTATCCAGAGACATTAAGCTTCGGTTCAGAGCCAAAGATCTAACACAGAACAAACAAATGCTGTACAGTCTACTTACTGTTTAAACTTAGCCGGTCTGTTTTAACACTGATTGATGGACATATTTTGTTGACCTTTTAATAGTATTTATTGTGATGATATACTGTACTGTACAATTAAGCAAGTAATACATATACATAGCTACATATTACAACCCGCATACCAAATACTTACTTTGTAATCACAATGAAAAAGAGGCTAATAATAAGGCACAGCATACCCGTGTCATTCATTCTAATGTAGGAGCTTTCTCCCATATTGTCAACGCTCATAACTTCTGCTGTCACTTTGAGCTAGTGACCATTACCTCGGCTGGCTCTTTTATGCATGCTTTAAAACAATGTGCGGGGGATGAATAGCTTGACAGGGTATTATTTATACTGTATATTGTGCAAGTAACATCAATGTATATGTATTTGACACCTTTATTATTAATGATATCATATGCCAAGACATAAAAGCTGTCCATAGAATCCTTAAACCCCAAAACTACTATTCTCCAGTACTTTTTGTTATGTCTACAGCTGTGAATATACACCCTTCTTCTCAGGCTTAGCCTAATGTGTTGTTCCCCCAAAAATCAATAATAATGTACACAATATTAATAATAATAACTACTCCTCATTTAAAAGCATGCAGAGCAGTAATCTAACGATAAGAGAAAATATTGATATTAATATTTTAAAACACAAAATATACTGCATTGTACTAATTAAAACGTACACCACATAAGCACACAATACATGACAAGAAAAGCAATAAAATTAACCTGTGTCATACACTGTAATAATTAGGTACTTAGTAATTTGTAAAATAAAAAAGTCCCTCTCTTGTCTTCCTGCCTTGTACCAACATATTTGGCTTGTTATAGGTACCCAGTAAGTATTTTATTGCTGCCCCGTATGTGCTAAATAATTACACTGTAATTTTCTTGTTGAAATCCAAAACATTTCTCCCACGGTGTTTTTGACACTGCTAACGTTTTCCCTCTTTCCACTATGAAGATAAAAACAAAGGACAATCAAGTGTGGAACTGTGTGGGAGTGATAGATTTTACAGTAATTCAGAATAATCAAGGGGGAAGAAAGGAAGGAGACAAATATCAAAACAACCTTAGTGAATTCTTGATAGCTGACTTTTTGTTATAACTTGGCACTTATTGTTTTATTTTGTTCCATTCCAGTTGGCCACACATTCCTAACTAAACACATTTTCATGTGTCTACCTGGAATGTGTGCTTATGAAAGACAAAATGCCACACATACTTAACAACATATTGGCAGCTCTTAGGGGAACACCCAAATACCTAACATGCCATTATGAACGCGATCATTTAAAGTAGCCATAACAAATCTGATGGCCCACATATTTTGTGTTTGTTGTTGGCAACAAGTAACATCTGTCTACTGTAACTCTGTGCCAAATAGCTTGAATTATGATTAAATGCTTTAAAATGTTAAAATGTCTACCAGACATGCCCAAAACATGATCTAAGACTGCTCATTTGGCCATTTATAAGGGGCTGTTCAGGTTTTTGTAAGCAGGTTTGAGGTTCATATTTCCGAGCACAGAAACAGGATGCTAAAAAAAATCTGATTAAATGGAAACCTGGACAGTTTGCACATAAACACATTCTAAATATATTATGAAATTGTCTTATCAGATAAAAAATAAGAGGAATAACTTCAAACAGTAATAGCGAGGGTGGACCTGAAAGCATAAGGATCAGTATCTCTGAAACAAGCTCAGGCAGTGTAGACACACATACTGTATATGTGCAGTTTGTGTATGTCTGTGGCTCATAAAAGGAGAGTAAAGATGGATTATTGAGCTGGTGATAAGCAGTAACCATACACAGATCATTATAGCCTGTTAAAGCCACCTGCAGACCCAGAAGCAACGGTTACCAACATACTTTCAGATGGGGAAACTGTTGTTTTGTAAGTAGTGTTAATTCAAAACTTGCATTGAATAAGATAGAATTACATAGATGAGCTAGATAAAAACAGACAACGGTCTTCCCTGTAGCACCTGTATACTGATACTATCAAACAACTGAGCAAATATAATTGATCTTGTTGCTGTTGCTTTGCACATTAAATTGTTTTACAGCACACAAAGAAGGAAATCCGTCAGCCTCTACAAGTGACAATGAAGAAAGATTTCTCCTGCTGCTGCCCATTCCTGATCCCCAGCAGGGAAACTGCTCGTTTCTACCTGCTCTGTGTGTTCATTGCTTTGTACATGCTGGCTGGTGCCGCCATATTTTCTTCCTTGGTGAGACCAGCGGAGCTACAGGCCCACCAGCTCTGGGAAATGAGACTAAGGGACTTCAGTCATGAGCATAACATTAGTTGTGAAGACCTGAAATCTCTGCTGCGCCACTATGAGGAGGCTAGGACTGCAGGCATCCAGACAGAACGAGGCAGAGCACTATGGGACATTCCAGGAGCTTTCTACTTTGTGGGAACTGTAGTCTACACCATTGGTGAGTCAAGGAGAATGGTACTGTATACTGGGAATATTGTAGCATCTGTTGATTAATTTGCAAACCACAAATACTAACAGCTATAAAAGCTACAACAGAATACACTTTCAGTTCCCCGATTGTCCCGGCATCATGGTTATTTAATGTTATTTCTTCAAATCACACCACATTCATATGTGGCTTAGAAGACTCCTTTTCTTCTTCTTTCTTTGTCATGACTTTACAGTTAAATGTGATGTGCAACATTTTAAAAGTTGATACTTAATACATTGATAGTACAGTAATTTAGACATACCCCATTACCCAATAAAGGTTGTAACATTGTGACTGCTGCAGCCAAAATGTTATGCCAGATAGAAACAGATAAAATAGAGGCCAATTGTTTAGCATGTCCAGACACAGAGAGGATCTCTTGACGACCAGTCAATACCATGTTCAATTAACACAAATCTATAACAATTACACACAATTTAACTAATCATATGAACCTAATTAGACAGGACGTATGATGCTATATTCATTTGGGGAGGCCCACAGGGGAGAGGAGTTTCAAACTCCACTACAAAATCAATGTTTCACCTGAACCTATAGAGGACAAATGTGTCTCCAAGATAAAAATTAAGCCAGCCTCATCTCTGAGAATCAATTTACAGCCTTCCAATTGTATCCAATATCTTTAGGCAGTCTCTGTCACTGTGGGAACTGAGGGACAAACGACTCTGAGCCCGGATCAATTTCCTTTTTACAACCAATTCCTTATTTACTGACCACAGTCATTCCATGATGTAAGTATACATCTGGGATTTGCCACACTTCCCGACAGAGACAACCCAATTAACTTTTTGTTGTTGACATTTCATATGATTTATGATGGCCCCCACATGTGTATTCCCTCAATAATGAGCTACATTTCCTTCCTTCCTTCCTTTCCTCAGACTGTGCCAAACCACATTTATTTTACCTTTTTGACTTGGGATATGCATGATGCAAAGCATATGTCATATCATTTTTAGTGATGTTCACTTTCAGTTTAAGTTTAGGTCTAAAGGGTTGATGATTTCTACCATCCTTAGTTGAAGAAATGTAGCAAGCAAAGCCTTATCTTATTATGGAATAAATAATCCACCAATATTATAAAATAAGTTATATTTGACCTCAAATGTTATTTATTTTATCAGTTACTTTCTTCTGTAGCACTTGCATAAAACTCTGTGATAATCAGTTACATATAGGTGGTATTTATTTCACTTCTGCTTTGTCTGAGTTCCCTGACAACAAAGCAGTTTTGAATCATAAAGGCTGTGGTAATTAAAACAAAGACTAAGTGTCTACAAGACACAGCAGTGTTTTAAGCTAAATGCTTACTTCATACATAGGAGAGGGAATCATTTGAGAGAGGATAGAGTGGGTGAAACCACAGGAAGAATGCAAAAGATCGCTGGTATACATGGACAACACAGGAAAGGAAAAGACACACTAGAGAATATTTTTTTCTTATCTGGGACACCTCTATTTTAATCCCCTTCCCCAGGCTTTCATACATTCACAAGAGTGAATCATTTGAGAGAGAGAGTGGGTGAAACCACAGGAAGAGTGTGTGTATTAATGCTAGTAACTGTGAGTACCTAATCGCCTGCTGTATAGCAAGAAGACAACACCCACAAAAAAATGTCTTACTGGGGTAATGGGCATGAAAATATAAATAGATTTCCATCTCCGGGGCATGTACTTCCCAAATTTCAATCCAATCCGGTCATTAAATAGTCAAAAACAGTCAAAGGGAAGGAGGGAAGCCACAGCCTCCGCTACTTGGCTTCCTTTGTAGTCTTCTGGCACAAAGCGTCAAATTTCTAGTCTATGTTTCCCTGGCCATTTTTGGATATGTTTTCCTGTTCTTCTCAGCCTGCCTGGTTTTGACTTTTGCCTGTTCCTAACTAACATAAATGTGAGTAAACGTGAACTTTTATTTTATCATGTTGGTCTCAGAGTCGTGCTCCTGGGTTCTAGCCCGTTTCCACTGAGCCTTTATATAAGGTCAAGTTATAGTTCAGGGAAACCACACTAACATATATTATGGACAAGAAAATACAGAAATACATTTTGCAGGAAAATAAGCAAATATGGATATATGGATGTTATTTTTCTTGACTATCCATTGGTTATTTATGGATTTCTTATATTTTATTCATTAATTAATTGATAGTTATTTCATAGACATTAACTTTTACATATGTTTTGCATCTGTTTTCCATATCTTCTCGCTTCATAACTCAAAATGCAAGCTATTTTTACTTTTAAAAAGTGCACTGTTAAACGTTTAACATCCTTAAAAGGCATAAGAAATATGTTCACGGTGGTAGCAATAAAATTCTCTGTGCAATGACACTAATGCTACAATAGTGTCTGTAATCACAGGTGTGATTTTCATAGGATTTGGAGTGACAGCCCCATCCACTGTGACGGGGAAGGTCTTGCTGGTTTTCTATGGGTTGCTGGGCTGCTCAGCTACCATGCTGTTCTTCAATCTCTTCCTGGAGAGAGTAATAACCTTACCGAGCTTCCTGATACTCTGGTGCCACAGAAGGAGAACTGGACACAGCGGACTGGAGTGCAGAGCCAGTGAAGATAACAGAAATGAAGAATGGAAACCATCTGTGTAACAAGTCACACTCATCCTTTTTGTTACTGTCCTGCTGGTTGCATGTGGCGCTGCTTCCCTCTACTTCTGCTTTGTGGCATTCAGCACAGTGGGCTTTGGGGACTTTGTTAGTGGCCAGAGGGAGCACCATGAGGACACCTGGGTGTACCAGGTTGCAAACTGTCTCCTGATGCTCTTGGGAGTGTGCTGCACTTACTCCCTCTTTAATGCCATCTCTGTGATCATCAAACAGGGACTGGACTGGATGCTGAGGACACTGGCCTGGATGTACAGCGGTATCTGCCACTATAGGCTTCAACTCAGACCAATGTTCACACTCTGTTTTTCTGACTCTCAGCCACCTATATGTTATTGTGAAGATGATACTCTGAATAGACAGCAGGTGCAAGCAGTTTCCAGTTCAGGCCACAGCATGATGCTGTGGCACGCCTGTGTTCCTAATGCTATTGGTAAATGCCTTTGTGATGAGGCTCAACTGGAAACAGTGTGCAACAGAAACATCGACAGAGAAATCTCTGTTTCTTGGGTGGTCATGTAATTAATACAGCATTGTGTTTGCTTTGGTTTTTGGTACATTTACACTTGAATAAAACTCATTACAACAAGACACAAAATCATCAATAACTGGTCCATGTTCAAACTTATTTTCATTTCAGAGACTGCCAATGACAGAGTCATTGGCAAGTTTCAAAACATGCCTGTTCTCTAATTGCATCTGCAATCATTGGTGTACAAGATAAAGTAGAAATGACACAACCCTGGGGAGATTGTGTGGAGTAGTGCAATTTGGAGGATAACACACCAGGGACCCTGACACAGTGGGACATGTTTGTGAAGAAATCCACTACCCAACCTATGAGACCTTAATTTACTTTCAAATTAGAATTAGAATTAGAAGTTTCTCAGAAAGTAGATATGGCTGGGTAGTGTTGAATACTGAGGGAACATGAATAAATAAAGTTTTGTAGCACTTTTTCAATATCTTCCTTTTCTTTGATGCATGTCCATCTTGCTTGGATCATTATATTGTCAACATCAACCCATTACTGAGAGCACTGGATTCACCTGCGACAGTGGTTATATAGCTTTGGCAACGTATTCTTTTCCTGAAATGAAATGAACTGGCCATGTTAACAGTCACTTCAAACAGAGAGACAGGTTTAGGGCCCCCCTGACCACTTTAGGTTCTGGGCATGTGCCTTATAGACCCGTTCAGTGATGCATCCATGAAGGGAGGCTGAGAAAGAGTGTGTGTGTGTGTGAGAATCCTCAAACATATCCACTTCTACCTCATGGGCGTGTAGGTCTTTCTGTGGCTTGTTCTGGATTGACTCAACAGCACCATTCAAAACCACTGCCATGTGATGTGTCAGCAAAACATAATTGAATACTTATGTCTATATTCCCTCGCCGTGGTTAAGGAGACAAGCATAATTTCCACAGTCTGCAACTGTGTAACTGTTTAGCAGTTGTAAAAAAGAGCAACAGGAAGCCTTAAAGGTCAGCCAAGAGTAGAGTTATTAAAATGTTTATATGTATACCAGTGGCGAACTGTGGCCCTGGACCCTGGGGATAGCTGGCTATATGACATCACTACATTTAATTATGACATGGAAAACGACTGATTATTTTGTGAAAACAAATGATACAAGACAGTCAGACTCATTTCAAACATATGTTTAGCTGGAATGAATGTAGAATGTCTAGAATATTAATTTCATGTCCATGGCAATAAAACTATAGATCCTCCGCAGATGTGACTGTTTCTGTGATATCCTGTCAATCTATCTGTAGTTTACACCTGGACTGGAGATGTAAACAAAAAGTTGAATGCTCTTAGCTATGTTTTAGTGTAGGTCTTACTGAGTTACTGAGTTTCCTGCATTCATCCATTTGTTCTTGTCCCTTGAAATTTTCTTTCTCATTTCTGATGTAACACTGAATGCTGTGTCACCGTAGGTAGGCAATGCTAGAGCAATGTCACCCTCTGCTGGAACGCTTTGTAACTCATGAAAAAACATGTCACTAAAGTGTACTGTAGTACCTACAGTATACTGAAATTTTAACCTGCAACCAAACCATCTTCTCCCAAGTATGTATAATCCTTTTCTCATCCATTCATTAAGTTGTCATCAAGGCAAGATTTGTGTGTTTTAATAGAAAATTGCTGTAGGTCCAAGAGATTATCTGATCTTCATGTAAACATGATTTAATGCACATAATAATAATAATAATAATAATAATAATAATAATAATAAGGAATTAGGAACTAACTAACTAATTGCAGATGGCAACTTCACCATAGGTCTTGACAAATATGGGAGACACACCATTTTAACAGTTTAACAAAAAGTATTTTATTTACCAAAACAAATGAATGAAATGTTTAACTGAACATTAACAAGACATGGAGTGTGGGTGTCAGTGAAATCAGCAGTGTAAGGTGTGCATGAGTGATGGGATAGTGTGTGGATGTTGTAAAGTCCATAAAAGAACAAAATAGGAACTGAAGTAACGCTGCTGTCTGCGCACGACTGGCAAGGTCCTGAGAAAAGAGGGAGAGGGAGTGAGAAAACCAAGCCAGCAAAACCAAGGGGCAGAGCATGAGTAACAGAACCCCAAAAATACAGTTACAGAAAAGTACTAGAATGTTAAAATGTATCCTAACTGAAGCCAATGCAGGAAATTTAGAACACAAGTGAGCTCTTTTCTTTATTCCAGTTACTCACTGGCAGCAGCTTTCTGCATGAGCTGCAAATGATTTCTAGACATTTTTTGGAGACCTGTGAACAATGGATTGCAGTAGCTGAGTGTACATTCTAATAGGTCAAGGTCAACTTAATATCCCAGATAGGAAAATGCAGGTGATCAAGGTGCAGAAGTACACAAAACAGTCATAAAAACAGATATAAATACAAATATACAATATGCAGTCCCCCCTTCCATCTCTCTAACACACAACACGTATGTATACATTCACACAGAAAGAACATTTCCAAGCACCCTTGCTCTAGCATACGCTCACAGAGACACACACAGGTATGCGCACACACTTTGTATCTGATATGGTTCTTCCACAAAAAAATCTCAATTACCTTTATAAAAATTCTTAAAATTACATATATTCCTTCTCCCTTATCAAAAACAAGAACCCGAATTAATCTATGAATATGCAAATATTGTTAATTTCAGAAGTTTAACTAATGAACACAAGATGTCTCCTACTTCAAAGTCAATTCAGTCCAAGTACTGTATGTGCACTGGAAGTTTCAAATTTTACTCACTCTTGTATACACTGCATACATTTTACATTTTTGTGTGCAGGAGGACTAAAACTTTAAGCATAAGCCGGCTAGCCGGTGTTTGGCATCACACAAGATAACACAAAGCAATCCAAGATCTTATAATTATCTTTCTCCACACAAACAATCACACAATCAAAATGTGGGAGCCTGCGGTGCGAACATACGGCATCCGTACGCGTTCTGACGTACAACCAATCATAATGCGCGAAAGTGTTACGTCATCTGTAAATGCAGGACCCCGAGCAGATCTGGTACATACACCGGCGTCGCTGGTTTTCGGGCAGCTCTACTGCAACACAGGGGATTACAGACTGCACAGATTTTCCGAAGCATATATTTTAATAAAGTTTGATTTAATTTAAGTACTTCGTTAGAGTGACTGTTTCCTAAATACGGTGAATAGAAACCGTTACATTGGGCGTTTTGTCATCTTCACGGAGCTTGAAAAGTCGACGGGACAATGGTGAGTAGCACTGCTAGCTAGCGTTGGCTAGGTATCGCTAATATCGATTGCACTACTTTGCGACGGTCTCGAAATAACAGCCACCATTAACGTTACAGCGTATCTTCCGCTAGTCATCTAATAACCCAACTTAAACTGCACACAAGCTAAAGATAGCTTTCCTGTAGTTTTCACTAGCTAGAAAATCGCAGATAATCCTGCAGTGAACTGGTATATAACGTTACATACAATAACGTCGTTGTCAATTCATCACAATTTTGGTCGGTGTTTTGTTATGTACTCATCAGTTGCTGATAGAAATCCATTTTCTTTATTAGTATGTGTAAACTGCGCAGCATACACGTCGTGGTGTGAGGGGAAACAGGCGGTCTGTTTCCGGCTGTAATGTCATATCGCTAATTTAGCAAATTTGCTCAAGTGTTTGCAAATGCTGTGGTTTAACCTCAATGCTCGGAGCAAAGGTTTGCAGCGTTTTTGTCGTTTGCTTTGAGTTGAGAGTGGGCGTGGTGAAGGGGGTGCTGTGTAAAAATAGACCGTCCAGTGTTAACGTGATCTTGAAACCCATGTCGTTAATCTTGCAAGACAGATATCAAAACTCTGTCTGACTGTCTTGCTAACTACCATTTTGACAACCCACATAACAAGTTGCTGCAACATGGGCAGTACCTCTTGCAGGCACATCAGCAGGGTGTTTTGAATATAGTGTGACATGCGCAACAAGCGAGAAAAGGGTTGTAATCGCCTCCAATTACGATTACATAAGAATAGAGCTCGCAGGTAGTATGCTGCTCACCGTTGGCAACAATTGTTTGTCATATGCCATGGAGGTTATGAAGGTTATGTTGCAACATTTTGTTCTCGCAACGCCACCGTGACAGCATCTCCTTACGTATTGCGCCATAACGTTAACCGCATTCTGCTCGTGCTGAATGATCCTCTTTGCCACCCCTCCTCCCCCCGCATCTCCTCCCCTCCCCCCGCATTGAACCAAACCATGCTTGGTGCAGTAGTGCTGTCAGGACCCGCAGTGCACCCTCCAAAATGGGAACTAAGTATCTCAAAAAAGCCCTATTGTGCCACTACAAATGAATCCCCGCCTTTGTGTCTCATCCTTTTATCATTCACTGCTATTGTTCTCGTGTTGTGAAAGAACAGGCACATGGTCTGTGATAGATATTGTCGTCTGCCAAGTAAGGAAACTTGTATCATGCTACAATATCAGTGACATGCTGCTCAAACTGAATTTGTGTCTTGACTGAACGATTTTAAAAATCACCTGTAGTTTTCTGTACTTGACATGAGAATATGTGATATGATCTCTTGTTTAGAGAAGAGCTGAAAGGCAGCAATACTGTTTTTCCTGAGCACATTTCTCAGCAGCTGCACAAATCCTCTAACACTCCACTGCTGTGCTCTGATCCAGACACTGCTTGCTTCAGCACCACTGAATTGGTTGGCGGCGGATAGAACGGATACTCTGCAGTCTGTCTTGCTCCCTTCTTTTTACCCCCACCCCCTCCAGCCAACACGGTGACTCACTGAAATTGACTCGAAGAACACATGGCCTTACCACCACCACCTCGAGATACAGAAATGTTAGCTTTCATCTCTTTGGCTATGAAAAGGCAAGGCATTGTTAGAAACTAATTTATCCTTCACCTGTGGTGCAAGAACACAAGATTTTTGTTTATGTCATGCATTAGCTCTGTAGCTATATGAGTTAAATTGATTTAATTGCTAAATTACAACTTTTGCATTATCAGCTTATCTTCATCATTTAGCTGACATCAGTACTATATTATTGTTTGCTTGTGGGTTTTATTGTATGCAGCAGTTAGGTTCTTGTTATGCCTGACCATGCCAGTTGTTGCCTAGTCATCTGAGAATCATTTCCTGACAATATGAAGGACTAAACAGACACAAAGCAGCAAGCACTGTCAAGCAACAGTTGGCACATGGGTTTGTCTATGGTAATAAACCGAGCCTCACATCTGTTCACAAAAAAAGATACAAAGAGGTGGTTAGTTGCGGTGATATTCAGTGTGCTACATTGGCGACCCTGTTCGTGTCTCACTAATTATAGCAGGCGTGTGTATTTCCGGCTGTGGAGTATTTATACCCGTCCCTCATCACACTTTCTCAGCCTGAAGTGGGCATGTTGACTGACTTAGACAGGCCTGGTAAGACCTCATGAGGATGGCAGGCTGATGTCTCGGATTGAAGTTGAAAAATGAATTGGGTATATGAATGCACACTTATACATGTTTTGAGACAAGTACAATTGGTAAATACCTATTTAAGAGCAGCAGGTATACAGACCTTAGAATTGTGGGTTTGTGTAAAATAGTCACATGTTTTTCTTAATGAGTGTATCTGTTCTATGACTTTATTCCAGTAATACGACTAGTCTTACATTTTGAGAATAAAAGGCCCAGCAATTTATTAGTTGTTTATTAAGCGCCCACCTAATAGAGAACAGTGAGGTTAAACAATATTTTAGCTGGATTTTTTTTTTGTACTTTGCCATTTGTAAGGATAGTCTTGAGGTAGGCCATAGGCAGTGTCTGGGTCCACATGTCAGATAACATCACAGTCTGTTTTGAATTTGTTTGTTTGGAGTGCATTTGCATTGGCATAGGATGTTTATACAGTGGAGTCTGCTCCAAGTGATCCTCATTAGGCCTACCCAAAGCTTTCATCTCTATACTCATTTTGCTGAAGATTTTAAAGTCCCATCCACCCAAAATTTATTTTTGAGTATCAAACACTGCCTTTTGTAGGTATGAAAGGTGAACGTTTGTAGTTTCCTTCTTCACAAAGAACAGCAGCAGGGGCAGTTGTCATGTGTCACGCTTAACAAATGACACCTGTAGCATTATCCATATTTTTGGAACAAGTGGAGTTATTTATTTAGGATTTTGCTTGTAATCATGATGGAACACTACATTAAACAGAAATATGAAGAGATGGGCACTACTTTCACAGGCTATGCTAGAACTAAGAACCCAAGGTTAAAAGCACCTCTGTTTTTGTTTTGTTTTTCTTCAAATGTACTTCTCTTGTCCTTCAAGATCATCTCTACTGTTGTCCTACTATGTGTTGAGTTTTCAAGGAAGTCATAGCAAAATTGGACACTGGATTGGATGGAAACTGCGTCAACAATCTTCCGACTAAGTTTGGTAATGTTACGTCTCTGAAAGTAGCTAATAGTCGGACTTACGGATTTTTGTCAAGGTGTTCCAGCACCTCCAGCCATAGATGCCATCAGCGAAGGAAACAAAATCTGTTTCTCAACTTTTGACAAAGCACGATTAGGTGCTTTTTTTTTTTTTTTTTTTTTTTTTTTTTTTTTTTTTTTTTTACAGTTTGCGTACCCTGAGAGCAATGGTCTACATAGGTTTGTGTAGAAAAATCTTTCATAGTGTTGCTGGGGGCAGAGGCTTACTCTGGCGCTGGACAATTGCGGCTTACTGCTTCTGAACAAATGCAGCGGAAACACTGTTGTATTTCATTACACTTCTTTGGTGTGGTTTTATTGTTTACAGTGTGATATTTACTGATTTGTATAATGTTCCCTATCCACCTGGACAACAACCATAATAAAAATAAGTCTAGGACTTATTGTGTCATCCTTGTGTCAATGTGTATTATTTTATGTCTGCACTATCATCATGTCAGATAAACTCGCCTAGAATTTTGAACTAACAACTCAATTTAACAATCGACTGCTTTTAAAGTTTTTAAACATTAAAAATTGCATTGGTATACAGAAGTCTGACTTAATACATTCTATGATGAAATGAATAATTATCATTAACAAGGCTGCTCAAAAGATTTTTTTTTTTAAGGACTGTCAATGTTTGATTCTTTTAACAGGCTGATCAGCTGACTGAAGAGCAGATTGCTGGTGAGTGCAAACTTAACTGTTTTAGGTTTTGCAGCTCTCTAATTCACCACCAAACCTAAGAAACTAAGGTGTCTAAGAAATTAAAGGAACCAGAGGTGTGAGTATACGAGCTTGTGGTTTGGGTCTGTTCCTGGTCCTGATTATGGTCTTATCCTACTTACTAGTTAACTATATTCACATAGCTTCCCTAGTTGTAAATCAAACCCTGATGATGTAGCTAAAAAGAAAAACGGCAGGGTTGAAACCTCACATGAACATCTCAAATATGCACATTTATTCTAGAAATTTTGCATCAGATGCCCCAGTGCTTTTACTTGCATAGATACTACCACTTGAAAGACTAAAAGTGAAGTGTCTGTATCGACGCAAATGCTCATGGCATACTAACAGTGTTATTTATTTCTGTAAAATTACAGAGTTCAAGGAGGCGTTCTCGCTGTTTGACAAAGATGGTGATGGCACAATCACCACCAAGGAGCTCGGGACTGTGATGCGCTCTTTGGGACAGAACCCCACTGAGGCTGAGCTGCAGGACATGATCAATGAGGTGGATGCTGATGGTGAGGAGGAAAAGCTCAGACGTACAAGACAATTACTAATCATCTTCATGTCAAATGTTCCTCCTGCTGGAACCAAAATACTGGAAAGTGTCACCAGTATATGCAGTATGGAGATATTTAAGCACGTGGCTTTAAATTACCATCATGACATTTATATCTTCCTGTAAACTTGCCACCATGCTCTCTGGTGGATAAACTATTATATATGCATATACTTCATGTTAATTCAAACATATTTTAGGCATGGCTGGCATATAGGCAGACACCGATATCTGAGATAAGCTAACATTTGCCAGTAGTATCAGCAAAGCAGATGTATTGGTTGGGCTCTAGACTGAATCTGTACTTGTAGCTGCATCTGTTTTGGTAGTTAATAAAAATGTGGGGTATTTCCTTTTAATATTTTGTGCCATGAAAGTGTTAAGTCCTCTTGGATTGATATTCAGTGAAATTACGCGGTGACCAAAGTAACACAATTATTCTAACCTCTTTCTGTTTGTATGACTGTGTAGGTAATGGGACAATTGACTTTCCTGAGTTCCTGACCATGATGGCCAGAAAGATGAAAGATACAGACAGTGAGGAGGAGATCAGAGAAGCCTTCAGAGTCTTTGACAAGGTAAGTTAGGACTGAGTAGACTGAGAATATCAGCTAGCGCCACTCAACAAGATGAGCATCTCTGTCATTGCCACAGATCAGTTTGTATATCCATTGTATTGAAACTAACTTCAGTGATATTCAAACTTTTAGTTACTATGTCAAATGGTAAGTAAATACAATAACAAAAGTTCTTTTGTTGCCATCTGCAGGATGGTAACGGCTACATCAGTGCAGCAGAGCTACGGCACGTCATGACCAACTTAGGGGAGAAGCTCACTGATGAGGAGGTGGACGAAATGATCCGCGAGGCTGACATTGATGGCGATGGTCAGGTCAACTATGAGGGTGAGATGTTCTTTTAGTTTGATTTCTTCCTTTTGCTGCAAATGATCAAATTAGCAGTGATGCACTAATTACAACCGTGCAGCTGCTTATGTGTTTTTTCTCTTTGCAACTTTGCTTGTTTTTAGTACAACACAATCTTTGTGTTTTTACTAAAATCTTGTTAGAACAAGGAGCACGTTTATTGTTATTAAGACAGAAACCAGGAAAAATGTCAGTTGCAACATAACCCTTAACCTGTAACAAAAGCCAAAATTTCACTATTTGCGTCTGTCATTGAAGCATTGTTTTCTGTTCTTTTTGCAGAGTTTGTCCAGATGATGACTGCCAAGTGAAGAGAACACTGAAATTTCTCTCAACGTTGCTTGTCCTCCTAAGATCGCTGTCTTTTAAGAACCAAAAAAAGGAACAATTATCAAATGATAAACAACCCCCTCCCCCCCAAAAAAATCATATATCTAGAATTTTGCAATTTGTGCTTCAATGCATCCAACTACTTCTAAGGTATCTGTTTAGAAAACTCCAACAGAATAATCCCTAGAGAAGTTAATGGACCAAGCTTTAAGAGGGCCTGGTATTTCAGACCAGGATTCTGCTGAGTCACCCAGCTCTTGATTAATTTAGTGAGGAAAGCAACACTGAAAAGGCAGAGGGATAGGAACCCATGCCACAGTTCGTATAGAGAAGTTGGCTATATAATTCTTTCCAATATTCAACAAAGAAACTGCACCAGTGGTGATTCTCTAAATACTGAATTGAGTACTCTTCTTGCATGCACCCTTTCTGCGGCGGTTTCTTGTCACAACAAGGAGGCTCGGATCCCATCAGAGGTAGTGGTCAGATTGTGTACACACTGGAGGTATATACATTACTATATAGCTATATATCTGTAAAATTTGTGTCACTATTGATTATTGCAGGAGCAAATAGTTGCAGTGTAGGGTGTTCATTGATGCTCGTTGGAGAAGAGCATTCTTATACCTTGAAGAGTTCGGACAAGAACGAGAGACTGAAAAGTGCTGATGGTTTTTCTCTTTGGGGATGTTAACTTGTTCTGAGTCGTGGGCTTTACATTGCCTGCAGCACTGATTGGAGACGGTAGTATGTTGTATTGCTTCAGGATGATTGAGAAAACGCACTCAAGGACTGCAGTTAATATATTGCAAAGAATATCCTGATGATACAATATTGATGTAATGCTTTATAAATGTGTTCTCAAATATTAATGTATTGATGACAAACTTTGGTCACCAAATATATCTCTATATAAATATATATTAGTGTGTCGTAAAGTTTGCATTGCCTATTGTCGTAGTAAATGACCTGTGACCTGTTTTCTCTTTGGTTTTGAAATGTGCCATAATACTCTAAAACGCCTCAACCTTCTTGCAAGACTCGTAGTTCATTAGGATATAATAAATCTACTTAATATAATAACATATAAAAATACATGCAGTTGAACATGTTTGCACTTTGGTATTAACCATGTGGATATTAAAAACGTTTTGTTCTAAAAGAAACCAAATGTCACTGTTGCTGCTGCTATAACAACTCATATGTCACCCTCATTTCTCGTCCTTGTTGGTGTCTGATATTCAATTTGTAGTCCGGTGATTCAAACTTCAATCTGCTTGCTGTTTTACTGAACAGAATATGTATACTGTATATTCACAAACACTGCTTGTGGTGGGGGTGATGTTTCATTTGGGCTATTAGAATGGGATTTTCAGATAGGGATGAAATGGGAGTTGTAGCAAAGAATTAAGCTTTAGACGTGAGATTGGTTTCAGATTCGGTTTTTGAACAGTTGGCTAAATCTAAGAAGCAGGTTAGCTGAGGTATCTTATGACTTCCTCAAAGCACGAAACTTAAATAATGCTCTGTTTGAGGAGTTTAAATTGGTTAGCTTTGATTCAGATATCGGGGAGTAAATGGACTGTTAACTTCTGAAGGTATCAAAAATGTAAAGATGTGATATATTTTCCATAAATCAATAAATTGACAGAGCTTTACTTCACCTGCATGTCGTTGTGTTTAATCTAACATGAATCCCTATTTTGCTATCCTGTTTCTGTTGGTTTAAAGTCTAGGACATTTACAAATCCGCTCTTCGATATTGCATTATATCCTTTCCATGCCAGTGTCCCTGTGCCAGGCCCTGAAAGGAGCACTAATCCCAGACAGTCTCAGATTGAGTCAGGGCAGGTCACCCTAACCCTTCACTGGAGAAACTATCCCAGGCACAGGCTATATTTAGTGGCTCATGAGATTGTTACAGGAGCCTGTGGTAATCCAGGTCAGCTAGGGTCATGACCTCTCACCCAAACACTCTAAATGCAAACGAGGAGCACTCGCATTCTTGCTGACGGGCAAAATCAAGAGCCAATCAGGATGGACTTTTATCTGGAGCAGGTAGATGTGATTGGATGTGTGTCCCCATCCTAATCGTGTGGTTAAGTAGATAAGGTAAATTAATTAGGAAACAGGAGCAGACTCAGCAGGACAATAAGAACTGGCAGGCTGGAGGAGCTCTCTGGTGTAGCTCCCAGTGTGTCATGCAATAGCATAATTCTCACAGAGAGCAGTGAGAATTGTATTTTTAAGTGATATGCAGGTTTTATCAGCTGCACTTTGAATATAAATCCAACAGGTAGGATTTTACAGAAAGTGTCATATCTACGGCATTATATCTCATGGTGAAAAGCAACTAAGTACATTTACTTAAGTAAAATTTTCAGGTATTTGTACTTTGAGTATTTTAATTTTGTGCTACTTTATTATACATTTCTGAGGGAAATGTACTGCTATAGTTATCTATCTTTCAGATTACAATTGTACACAAAATACATGATGGCTTTATAAAATATTGTGAAATATTCTAGATTAAATAATCCAACAGTATAACAAGTTGTTAAAATTAGCTCCACCTCAATCAATTAATTTGCTGGTTAAATATTAATACACCAATAATAATGATCCAGTAATACAATTAGAAACAGGCAGTATTCTGCATAATGAGAACTATACTTGCAGAATACTTCTGTGCTTTTAATTTAGTAAAATTTTGAATGCAGGACTTTCACTTGTAATTAAGTCTTTTTAGAGTGTGGTATTGCTAATTTTACTTAAGTACAGGATCTGAATACTTCTTCCACCACTGGTAGTGGTGGTGGTACAGTACTTGATTAAATGTACTGTCTTTACTTACTTTCCGCCACTGTTGGCCACAAGATACATTTTTACCAAGCCTCCACTCCACACTGTTATCTCTAATCAAATACCTCTAGCATACTACACAAAGAAAGGTCAAGTTAGTCAAGTTCGAGACGCCATAAAACTTGCCTCCACAAACATGGTATGTATCAAAGGATTTCACCTGAACTTCACCACTAGGTGATGCCGTTTCACCATCTTCTAACTCAACTACCAATGATTTGAGTCAGCCAGTTCTGAAAATGCAGAAATAAGATGTGTGCTTGTGTGAATGGATATGGGTGTGTGTGTGTGTGTGTGTGTGTGTGTGTGTGTGTGTGTGTAGGTGCATGAAAAGTTTTTCACGTTTGCTCGGGTGCACCACACCCACTACCCATAATTGTGTACACAATCCAATGTAACCTAATCACCCCCTTTGCTTGAGAAACACTAAGTATTCCTTTTCATTCTCATTATGTTGGGGGGAGAGGGTTGTGGAGTAAACTGTACTGAATAATGCAGACTCCTGAACAATGTAACTATTTTAGAAATAACCCGTTTGTACAGTTCATTTAATGTATACGCACACTCCCTTCCTTTCCAAGAACATATACAACAGAATCTCCTTTTGGTCGTCTTACATCTGCTGTTTTGACTAGATTCACCACCTACTTCTTGCCACCCTTTCTCACTTTGCATGTGACCAAACCAACACTGAAAACATATTTGCTTATTTCTGCACACTGTGTTGTCTTCCTTCTTGTCTCTTCAAAATCACATGTCATCCTACAACTACTATTGCTTTCCATGTGCTTTCTGGCTGTGACTATTCAGAATGTAAAAACAGGAAGGACATTTGGAAAGGCTCTTCTGATTTGTAAACACTCCTCTACAACAGTGGTCCCCATCTTGTTTGCCTTAAAAAAATGCCAAATTTTGTCACAGGTTGGGGGCCTGTTCAACCAAAGAGTTTTGTTTTGCTTCTCAGACTGTTTTATTTGAATACTTTGAGAGGCCTGAAGATGCAACAATGAGAAATAAGTCTTAAAAATGAGCTATATTGTGCTGCAGAAATATGTGGTTTTCATCCGGTCGTCCTGACCCCCCGTTTATCCAGACCACCATCTACCTCAGTTGTTTTAGTGACTCTGCTGATTAACACTCCAGGGAGGAGGAGGCTAATTACCTAATAAATTACCTCATTGTCACAGCTTGTAACTCTTTGCAACTCCTTTCTGGTTGTACTATGTGTACAACGTTTTGCCTTACAGATACAGTATGTTTAGTCACATTTGGTGGATGTGTCAGAGATGAAAACCAACATATCCACCGTGACAACATCGCTAAACATTCTCTTTAAATAGCTTTTATTTATTTATTTTGAAGATAATTTTTGGCCATTTCCGTCATTATTGGACAGCTGGTAGGACGGAGACAGACGGGTATGACGTGCAACACATGTCCCTGCCTGGAATTAAATGCAGTTGTGTGGAATCCATCTTAACCACTCAGCCACCAGGATGCTCCCTCTTTTAGTGTTTTCTGGAAATTTCTCAGGATGGAAACACACAGTTCATTTACCCCGTGTACCACTGCATTGAAACCAGATGTTCATGTAAAACATTTACTAAAGACAAATGTTCAACTAAACACATATCTAATAACTACAATGTGATCATGTGATATGATGAAGAGGACCATGAATAAAGTAATGGATTATGGGAAAATCATCCAAATTGTTGCCTGGATTTCGAGGACACCTCTCAAATAAGCTGCTGATTATTTTGAAACCACATTTATTTGTTAAATTGTACTTAATTTCACTGTCTCACTGTGCCTGATTAATGACACAGCTGATTTATCTTGTGTTCAAGTAAATATGTTGACGACTAGTACAGAATAATAGACTGTGAACTCTTATCTGTAGGCTTGTATGTTATGTTATACTGTACGTGTTCATGAAATTGTGAAATATTAAAGAACGATCAAAATCAAACTTCCCTACAATTTTCACACCCACCTGTTTTATTCTCAAAAATGCATCTTCAAAGACTCAAAAGCAGCTGAACTTGTTTGACATCCAATTTTGTTTTCCATTTCCAGTTTCAAGCAAATTCTTCCTCTCCGGTTTCATAGAGAATAAGAACATCCAGCTAAAACCTCGTGAGGCCATGTAACCTTAGAGGACGTCACGTAAATACTTCTCTACAGAATACTTGATAAGAAATGTTCATGTTCTTGAGAAGAGTAATCATATTAGACAAGTAACAACTTGACTGAGAATATGTGTAATAGAATAAAGAATTACATTTTGCAATATTGTAAACGTACATGCTTATATAATGACTAGACTGTCTCTCGCACAACATTTCAGTCATTGTTGTGCGCTATCATGGCCTGATTGTGCTGTGTTATGACTGCTCACTATCGCACAGACAAATGCTTATATATAACATTTTAATTAACAATAATCTGATAAACATATTTTATCATTTTTCTAAATTAAAATAGTTCTGGGTTATTAAAACCTAATGTTAATAAAATATAATGTGAAAATAGCCACTGTTTAGAAAATAAAGATGGTATTGGAAATGAGCTTATGGATGAGTCTGTTGTGATTGTCGAGTGGACCCAGTTGTGGCAGAATGAAAGGATTTATTGCAGGGATTACAGGGAATGGTGGTAGAATGAGCGGAGAGGGTGGCTGTGGCTCCGGAGGTAGAGCAGGTTGTCCACCAATCACAGGATTGGTGGTTCAATTCCTGGCTCCTCCAGTCAACATAAAGTGATGGTAGGAAGACAGCTGGAACTGCTGGAACTGGGAGGATTGAGGAGGATTGGCGTAGGCTGGCCGAAGGTTGAGAGTGAGAAGTGGACTGGAAGACAGGCGAGCAGGCAGGTTGGTAGGTGGGTCTTGATGTAATTGAATGAAGCTCAAAAAACTGTTTACTGACATTGAGTCCTGAATATGTGTGTAACATCGTGGCTAATTTAAAGACAAGATTTGGGATTTGGAACACAGCCCAGAATGCAAGGAGAAGTGAAAACTTTCAACAATACTAGAAAGGGGAACTATATATAACCTTTCCTTTTCTTGTCTTAAAGAGCAGGGGAGGCCTGAGGGGATATTTCACTTGTTGTCTCTTTCGCTTTGTGGCAAATAATGTACATTTGCCACAAAGACTTCAGCAGAAGTAGTCTGGATTTTTCTGGGTATCATCTCTGGTATTTCATTTTTTATGAGCAGCTTATTTGAATTAGCCTCAATATACTTCAAACGAACTAGATCATGCCATGTCTGACCACATCTAAAGTGTGTATAAGTGCTCCAAATGACTACACTTCTGCCCTCATCCTGGCTGATTCCCACTGCATTCATTATCTCTTCCCAAGTATTTGGTGTCTTTTGTGTGTCTTTGTAGTCTTGATGTAATGAATTTACATGAATTTACAAGTGGGAAAAAAAGGGAAAACGTGCACACTTTCAGACAGTCTCTCCTTCAAAGCGTTCAGGATGTAGCACTTGTTTGTACACATTAAAAGTGATGGATGGTGATGGATGGAGGAATGAGGAAGAGAAAAGGTCAAACCCTACCTGCTTTCACACCTCCGCACACCTGACCAATTGCTCAATGAAGTGGCTTGTCAATACAAACAGACACCCCTCACCCCCTCCGGGGATTTTAGATGCTGTCAGTTGATTCGACAGGAACTTTATTTGAAGCATACTGAGGTCGTACACCTGCAAAATTACATCTTGAAAAGTATGGATCTTAAACACAGAACTGAAAAATGCCTGTCTAGTTTTCTGTATTTATGTTTTAAGGAAGATTTTTATTTAAAGAGAGAAAATCTTCAAAGTTTGTACATTACTGAATATGTTGTTGACTGAGTTTGGCGGCATGATTTTCATTTGGTGTGCGGGAAATGTGTCGTCTGAGCCGGCGTCCATGCTAGCCGAGGCCTGTTTAGACAGAGACTACAGCAATTGGAGCTCCTGACAAAACAACCTCTGTTAGCAGAGAAAACATCTTCAGATTCCATTATGATTTGAATTACATCAAACACGGTAAACCAATGCAGGTCTGGCTCATTATTTCTGTATTATAGGCACATGTGTATTGTCTACAGGATTGGGAAAGCCCTGTCTGTTTCTGTGTACCTTTCCACTGTACCATAACTGTATCTGTGGGTGTGTTTCTAAAGGCTTGTCAAAGGTTTTTCAGCATTCTCTATTTTACAGTTTTTGGGTAACCTTTAGCAATGCACTCCTTTAAATAGCACAAAATTAGAAAAAGTAGGTAATAGGTGAACTGAGAAGTTCTTTTATTTTGCATTGAAATTCTTTTAATGTCACTGAGTCTTGTCTCAATCGAACGACAGAATTCATTTTACATAACTTAAAGCTTCAATATGTGCATTGTGGGAGTAACATAACATGGAAAGAAGCATCTATGAGAATGCATGTACTGCTAAAAAAATTGTTTAATATGTGGTTTTAATGTTTCATACTTTTTAATGTATGTGTGAGACCACATATTTACTTTTTTAAATGTGTAAATGCTTTATTGTGCCTACTGTAAAGATGTGATCAAAGTCAAATTTCTACTGTAGACAAAAAAACAAAAAAACAGTTTAACAGGATGTTGCAAACAAGCCACAGTGGAGCAGACATTTTTCCAGTTTTGACCTGTTCTACCACTATATTGAACATGAGTGGTTTCTTTTGAAAGTGGTTGGGAGAACCGCTATTGCGTGCCTCATTTTACTGTTAAAATTGCACAAACAATGTGCTTTACAGTAATCTAAATGTACTGCTGCTACCACTGCTGCACAATGGATAATATTTATACCTTTTAATTTTTTTACTTTTAAGTATTTATTTTTTATAGATGGAAATCAGAAAGGGCAGCAAGATAGGAATTTCTTTGTAGTCTTAAATACTTGTTCTTGTTCCACAAGACAAACCTTTCAATCTAGCAAGGTTTCAAATTCTGATGTAACTCTTAATTTGTGCTTTATTCAAAGCAGGTGTACTGATGAGGTCAATCAGTCGGTGCCCAGTTAGAGTGATCAAGCTGCAGGAAATTACAAATAAATACTGTATATGGAAAGATTAAGTGGGCATGAAAAATACAGTTGCTAATCTTCAGGAAAACATATGACGTCACATTATAATTGGACATGAGCAGAACTGGTGTCTATCAGAACCTCAAATACGCCTAAAGTATTTTAATCAGTATGTCTCAACCCTGTGTGTGTTTGTGTGTGTGTGGTCTCACTGTTCACGTCAGCAGCATCTCCGTCACCATCTCCAGCTCAAGTCTTTGCACATTGCTCACTGGACAGTGTTTACGATTAATGGTTTTGCATCACTGGTTTTCTGAATACAAACACAAAGAAGGAATTGGAAGTACTGGAAGCTGAAGAACTTTCATTGTGACATGACATGAAAACGTGCTGGCTTAAGAAATTATTTGGTGATTAACATTTCCATGACTTACACACTTGATACTTGACAAATATGGCAGACCGCACAAAAGTAGAAAAAAAATAAGCAAAGACATGGAAACCTCTTTTGTTCTCTCTTACTTTCTTTCTCACTCTTTCTCTCTGTCACCAGAAACATTCTGCTTTCAATTAATGATGAAAGAGTTGGACAAAAACAGCCAAGAGCAAAATTCCCTGGGCTCTGTAGGTTTTGTAATTCTGGTCAAATGTGATAATCCTACCACCTTTCAGTGATTTATGAGTTATGATAAATGCACAAGTTTTTACTGGTACTAATTTTCTTCCTGAAAATGACCTATTTACGTCAGTTCTCAAGTGACATTCACCGTTCATGTTCACACTGACGGAAAACAAGCCAAAGGTTGACATGTGACACCTCTTCATTTCATAGTGAGTGGATGGAAGCCCGGTTTTCTCTGGGATTCAACTGAAGGAGGAAATGATGCACACAAGACCAAGCATAGCCATCTTATGGTGAGACGAAGTCCAGACGAAACACACACATACACACAATCACTAGTCTGCATCAAGTTACTGACCATACACTCTATATATTTGAATTTTTCAAATAATCAAATTTAATTTTTGTTTTGATTCCACAGCTAACCTCTCAGTTATTCATGTTCAGTCAGTTCTTGAGTGTACTTGATAGCAGCCGTATCACAGGTAGGTATTGTAACTAGTTACAGTGAACATCAACAATGAATGTCACTTGAGAGTCACGGCAAAGAAAGTAACTGACGTAAATGATTCATTTTCAGTAACAGAACCAGTACCAGTAAAAACTTGTACATTTATCGTAACTCAAATCTCTGAAAGACGGCGTTATTATCGTATTTGACTGTCTTGAGCAGAATTTTGAAACATACGGAGCCCAGGGAATTTCGGTCTTGGCTGTTTTTGTTGGACTCTTTCATCCCTTATTGAAAGCACAATGTTACTAGTGATAGAGACCTGTAACTAGTTACTACCCATGATAACTACATGTCTGGCAGTCACTAGTAGGCTAAAACAGCAGCATTCATCTGAAATTTGGATTCTCTAATCGTCTTCCAGGACAGCGTGCAGACAGATGTAAGACAGATCAAAGTGTTCTCAATATTATATAATATGTTTTCATGTTTCACTCCATGTCAAAACACGTGTGTGGCTAATTTATGATAGCGGCATTTTATAGTTCGTACAGAGTGACTTGTTTGTTCCTTCTGTGTGATCCTTTTCTTCTCAACTGGTGCCAGCAGGCCCAAATTAGCTGGAACAGGAAGCTACAATGTCACGATTTTCCCCATCCAAACATCCACTCATCATCTCTCTCTCTCTCTCTGTCTCTCTCTCTCTCTCTCTCTCTCTCTATCTATCTATCTATTTATCTATCTATTCATCATCCATCCAACTATCAAACCATCCATCATCCATTCATCTTAATTTTGAGTATCCATTTCACCTGAACTTGCATGTTTGGTCTCTATGAAACCTGAGTCACCACACCTATCTACTCTTTATTTAGCAACATACGCATTCAACCGAACACCACCAGCTTCTACTGCTTCGCTGCGCTCATTGTAAACAGCTTATGTATCATCATAAGAACTTGTGTAAATTTGCCAAGTGTTATGATCTCCGTGTCTCAGTTGGTATGTTCACAAACTAGTCTGCTGGTTTGGGGGAAGTGTGCAAATATGTCTGCATTTGTTCGGAGCGTCTATGTCTGCCGTTTATTTAAAAGTGCCAGCCTGGTTTGTTTTATAGACAGAGCAACTGTAAACACCCTGCGTGCCATCCACGTATCAAGGTGTCTTGTGGTAGTTAAAAGCAAAATAGAGCCTTGTTTGTCAGGGAGGGAGGTGAGGGCTGGAGAGATGGACTGAAACTAAGAGGAAGATTAAAAACAAATATCTGCATATTACTGTGGCCCCATGCCAGCAAACTACCACCCACTACCAGCTGTGTAACTGTGCATTAACACTTCCATTTACACAGTGTAAAACAAGGAGAAACTTGATCTCCATTACTCCATCCAGAAGTGAACCATGGCACTGCGCTGTTCTCATTATGCTCTGTCACTTACAGAAACAGCAACAGGAAGCTAGCAAGTGAGTGGAATTACTGAGAGTGGAAACTGAACAATGAAATGTAATTACTATGCAGCAGTTTCTATTCATGGCGATTTTCTTGGTGCCACGTCTTGTTTCAGGTGTCATGAGAAGAAACTATTAGGGAGTGCAGCAATGGCTCCTCTGGAACTTCCTTGTTATTACATATTGTGTTTGCGGAAATGGTGATGTGATCATTATGTGTGTTTGTGTCATTGTATGTCCATCCACCAACATATCATCACAGCAGTTTGCTTTAGCTGTTGGGAGATATATGCTGGGAAGCCCACAGTGGCACATTAAACTACATAAGAATGATAAAGGTGTGAAAAGTAATGAGACTAACTATAAAGTAAATGTAACTGGTGAAACAAAGCTAAAAGAGAGCGAGGGAAATCAGGCACAGTCAGCTCATGCCAACGCAGTCCAGAGAAAATGTCTAATCAGAAACATTAATTGAACACCTGTGTAGGTGTACCACAGCTGTGTATCATCTGCATCACTGCCTCCAGGTAGGGTTTATCACCACGAGCAAAATGTGAATTAAATATGGTCAACATTAAGACAAACCTACAAAGCAACTGTAGGCTGTAACTGCAGCATCTTTCCTGGGTCAGTCATATCCATTATAACAAGCTTTAGTCACATGGGTGGAGAAATGAATGCGGTCACGCGCCCTTTGGACCAAAGATTTCATTTGGAAAATGCAGCAAAGCAGTGAGCCTTCCTGCCCTTGCAATGACAAAGTAAATTAGTTGACGTGAGTATTTTCATTTAATTCCACTTTATACTTTTACTTTCACAGGGACACAAACATTTTACTCAAAAATGTCCTCAGTGATCTGTAAAATATGGTGCATTATTATTGGTAAGATTTCCAAACAATATATAAAGTAGTTCAAATTGGCGCCACCAGTTATAACATCGAATGCTACTTACAAGTTAATGTTCTAGTAAAAATCCAATATAATTTATATGATAATATAACACTCTGAGGGGCCAGTCTGCATAATGACAACGTATGTATATTTTGTTGATAATAGTACTGTACTTGTACTTAGGTCAGATTTGGAATGAAAGAGTTTTACTTGTAAATGAGTGATTTTATATTGTTGTACTCTTAATTTACAAAAGGATTCCAATACATCTTTCCCCAATGCATCCTTGTTGCACCTACTGAGCACAAACTGTGTTTCTGAAGCTTTTCTCTGGTTCCACTTTTGTCAGACACTCTTTAGGTTGTTCAAATATTTGAAAGCATATTCAGGAGTATTCTTAACCCTGAGGGTTAAATCAAAGCATGCAGTCTCTTCCAGAGCGCACACACATTGTTGGAGGATTTACCTCTCCACGCAGGTATTTCTACAATGGCTGCACAAATGCAACACAAAGTAAAGGTTCCAGAAGTGAAGAATGAACCAACAGGGCATTAGATTCAAAAACAAGCAGGGAAAACTTGCTCTCACTGCATTTATGTTCAGCAGAAGCACTGGTCCACCATTTCTCGGTTGAGTTGTACCAAAGGCTGCATGAAATGTAAACTAGCCGAGATTAAGGCTATTCAAAACACCTTTTTAAAAACCAAGAGGAGACACTGCCAACCCAAATACTAACACAAAAGACTAATTGGATTACATTTTTTTCTGAGCTCACATGGGGAACAAGCCAAAACTGTCCAGTACAGCTGAGCCCCCTGAAATTGAATAATTTCAATCTATTTTTGTCTGTGTAATTATTTATTTCAGTCCATACTGCAATAAAAGGCCATTATAGTTCAGTTTTAAAGTAATATATTTTGAGGTTTTGTCTAAACTATAAAACTATAAAACTATTGTGGGTATTTATAGCCAGTGTGCTCATAATGCGGCTCTATCTGCTTCTATTTCCGGATACAAACGTATACAATATCTTGAAAGAAGGACGAAAATGGCAAATTACTCCATAAATAATTCATTCTGTAGAAAGTTATTTTACATTTAAACGTCCTTTGGATCTGTCAGCGTCTCTCGGTGCACCAGTGTAGTGGGTTGGACTATACCTCCGAAAGAGACTGGGAGGTGGAGAGAGAGAAAGTAAGCGGAGGAGACGCCGAACTCGTGCAGTCTATCTCTCTGTCCGTGAACTCAGCGTGTGTCTGCAGACACGTTACCGGCAGCGGCAGCTTTAAACTCTGTCTCCGAATACTGGCTCGGGCAGGGCTTAATATCGGACAAACCAGCAGTCTGAATCCGTGGGAGCAGAAGAACAAGCAGAAAAACACGAGTAGTAGAAGAGTAGGAACTTTTAAACAGTCGCTCAAGTAGCCTATTGCTGCTTTCCGGTGGAGTCAGTGCAAGGTGAGTGGTTATTAGTCACTTAAACTATCATGAGAGCATTGTTAAGAGTTTCACAATGTAAGAACACAATTATTCAGCAGTATAGAAGAAAGGCATTAATATACTGTACTGGGAAGAAACACCTTAACATGATGCCAGCCTGGTGGAATGAGGATTTGATGTTTCTGAGTTTTGGAGAGGTTATGCACTAAGCAGCTTTTTTCTTGTGTTATTTGTTCCACAGAAAGATTTCAAAACTGTCTCCAAGGAAGAGAGACAAACAGAGAAGGGAAAGGCTACGACTCATGATTTAAGTCAACGCAGCATTATGGATTTCACCATACATCCCTGCCTTCTCTGTTGCCAAATGATGGTATCAAGAGGTCAGGATTTCCTTTTGTTGTCCTTATTTATTCCACACTGAGCGGGCATATTTCTTTTCAGTAAGTGCAACATGAACAAAAGCATGCTTTCAAATGAATCATGCCACAATGCCACCTGCAATGACACTGTCAACGTGAATGGGGATGGCAAGCCGGCAACAAGTATCATCATGTTTTTGGCTGGTGTCGGGGGAAACCTCCTGGCTCTCTTCATCCTCGGAGTGCACCAGAAGGAGCATCGCTCCAGGTCTTCTGTCTTCTGCATCCTGGTGACCGGCCTGGCCCTCACCGACCTGTTGGGCACATGCCTCCTTAGCCCATCTGTGTTCATCTGCTACGCCCGCAACCTGTCCCTGATAAGTCTAGGCGGTGAAGGCCTGTGCAACCTCTTTGGCTTTGCCATGAGTTTCTTTGGTCTGGCGCCCACACTCATCCTGTGCGCCATGGCCGTGGAGCGCTGCCTGGCCATCAGCCACCCTTACTTTTACTCTGTACACATCCGGCCCCGCTTTGCCAAATTCACTCTTTTCTTTATTTACCTCTTTTCTTTAGCCTTCTGCCTCTTGCCATTAAGCGGCTACGGTAAATTCAGACAGTACTGTCCTGGGACGTGGTGCTTCATCGACATGGATGCGACAGGGGATGACAAGGCCAACTTGGTGATGGCCTTCTCTCTGTCCTACTCCTCTCTCATGGCACTGCTGATCTTGGCAGTGTTTGTGTGCAACGGTTCAGTGATTGTCAGCCTGTGCCAGATGCACCGGAGCCAGGTGATTCGGCGCGGCTCTGTTGGCTCGACGGGTAGAAGGAGGAGGTTGAGCCTGGCCTGGTTCGGACAGGGGGAAGAGGAGGTGGACCACCTGATTCTGCTGGCGCTCATCACTGTCATTTTTGTGGTCTGCTCCCTACCGCTCACTGTGAGTTCACATTTGACCTTCCCTCAGTGTGTGTGTGTGTGTGTGTGTGTGTGTGTGTGTGTGTGTGTGTGTGTGTGTGTGTGTGTGTGTGTGTGTGTCACATATCCCTTTTTTTATATTCCACCCCTTCTGTGTGACTTTTATAACACATTTTGTGGTCTGTGCTGAGCATTTTGTTTTTCAGATTTTACCTCTGAATCATGGTATGTTAGCTTCTTATGAATTTATTACATTTCACACTGGAAAAGGAGGAAAGAGCTGACACCCTGATGTGTCATTTATTCAGTTATTGAAACATGAACCAAACATCCTCAGCAAAAGAAGTTTGTACCGAAAAGGAACAGAAAACAGTGGTTTTAGTTATTGTTATCATTAACTTGGGTCCCTGACTAGATGTCTGCCTGCACACTGACAGTAGAAGGTAGTTTCCAGCATGGAGTAGATACATTTTAGAGAGGTAGGCCTATGTGTCCTCACTAATGAAATGAATTCTTCCCCCCTTCTGTAATCATTATGTACATAGAAAACTCAGCTGGCATAGCGACCGTTGATGTTTTTGTTTGCTGTGGTATGTGTTTGTGTGCCCTGTTGGAGTCTCCTTAATGGTTGTGCTTTGCTCTACTGGCTCCAATAAAAGGTGTGCCTTAGAGTGCAGCCTTCGCCACACAAGGCATGCTGTCACTGTGTGTGCGTGTTTGTGTCGTGCATTTGTCTACTTAGTTCAATATCTGTCCCTGTTTGAGAGGAGTGTGCCAAACCTGACAACCCTGGAGGACTGGTCCGGCCCTGCCTTTCCCAGAGGGCAAAGCTCCTCTGGCAGGAGTCTCGAGGTTAACCAGCCTCCCGTCTGTGCCCCTAAACATTAGCCAGAGGTCCTGAGGAAAGTCAAGTTTGGGCAATAAAAAACAGCTGCAGGATGTGATTAATGCGATTTATATTATAAAGGCATCCCTGCTTTCATATATTTGTGTTAACCTTTTTAACAGCAGGGGTCTGATGATCAAGTAGTTTACAGGAAGCAGTAAAAACTGTTCTTGCTCTTTACCAGCTACTCATTGTCTGCATCAGGATGGTTTGTGGTAACACTTCACTTGAAGGTTTGACTAACCTACGGTGCATGCAACGGGATTTGCCCAGAGTTGTGGCTGAAAGGGCCCCGGGGAATGAACAGTGATGACGATATACACTTGTCAACACTTCGTGAGTAAGCATTCAGGAAACTGAAACCCCAGCGTCACCACTTGCACGGTCTGTGTACGTGTTCTATCTGTATAGTACTGTAGGTTGTTTATCTTTCAAAAATAAAATTAGAAAATTAGCAGTTTCACCAAGACCCATGTTACCTCAATAGTAAATTAAGTGGTAAATGGTCATTTTCATTTTGGAACTTCCACTTTGCTCTTCTAAAATAAATCTTTGTTCTCTAAATTGATTTGATTACTTTACAACCCTAATTTTAGATTTACTTATTAATATTCATAATTGAATCATCTCCGCCATACAATCTAGAGTTACAAGGCTGATCTGTATCATTCTGAATAATTCAAGACTTTATTATTATATTATTAATGATTCATGCGTCATCTCATCAGACGGGTGTGTGTGTGTGTATGCGCGCGGGGTTTTTTTGTGATGGTTTGCTCATGTGCATTTACATCTTTGTGGTTGTAACTGAAAGAACTGAAATGGCGGTGATGAAGTGCACGAGTGCATCTCAGCAGACTTTACATGTGCCCAGACAGATGTGTCTTCATAATTAACACCAGTCAGTTTGCCTGAAGCACAACAGATGTTGGTGAGAAAGTCTGATTCCGTTATTTGCAATGAAAATATTGTAAAACGCAAGTTGACACTACTCTCTGTACTGACACAGTTCAGGTTTTTGTTCGCTCCTTCAGATGCACAAGTATATAAGCAGCATTCAGTCATTATTCTTGTGTGTGTACACAACGATGTGCCAACACAAACCTTCAAGCATGTGTTTCCGGTTAGTCTTAATTTACTCAAAGCACTTTCATGTAACTGAATATACCTTGGAGAATGATGCTTTCAAGCTCTGAAGAATGGGCTCCGTCTGCATTCTGCCCTCATCAGCAGGGACTGCACGCTGGTAGATGTAGCTGAGATAGAAAGCAGGTGCTGGATAACGAATGCTTCCTTTTTTTAATGTAAGTTTGGCAGAGGAGATGAAAAGTTGTAGAATCAGAAAACATTTATTATTTTCAGTGTTCTTTTTCTGAATCATGTCTTTATTTTATTTTATTTTACTTTTTATTATTTTTTTATCTATTTTCTAAATGGCTTTTGGACAAAACAGATGAGGCAGGATTTGCTCTATACATTTCTGAATTTGGATAAGCAGTATAGATAATGGATGGATGGATGGATTTTTGAATTTCTCAGAAAAGCAGATTTTTTTTGGGAGGTGGTGGGGAGTGTGTGGTTGGCTGATGTAACTTTCAAGAATAATCAATTGGCTGTGTTTGTCCTGTTCACCGGAATCACACCAGCTTCCCAGGCACATTGTCCCAGGCTTGTCACTCTGCAACCCTGGCCTTGGATGTTATATATCACCTCCCTGTGATTTAAACCCACAGTACATACTGTGCAATTACAGTAGACAGCTGAAAGATAAGGTGTCATTAACCAATAGAACTTGATGTGGTGAGTGTTATCACTGCAGCTGTTCTGTCCAAGGACGTTTGATTTGTTGGATGTAGCGTGAAACATGAGGTCCTTCTTGGTTTGTTCAAGAAGAACTATTGACACATCGTTAGAAAGTTAGTGTCATATGGAGTATATGGTTACTGCTCGTTAATCATTTTAAAATACAACTACAACCATCCATCTCCACCTGTAGGACGAGATTCAAAGACTCCTCTCCCCGTACAACCAAACACTGTTAGAGCTACATTACACCTCCAAATTTACAATAAAATTAACATACATTAAGTAAAGAATATTACACAGTTTGGGTTGATAGGAATTAGTGCTTAGTAATTTAGCTAATTGTTTAAATCAAACAAATGCCAGACGTTTGCTGGTTTCAGCCTCTCAAATGTGCTTTTTTCTGATTTTAAATTAAATATGTTTGGATTTTGTTCTGCTGGTTGGACAAAACAAACAATTTGAATATGTCACCTCTCGTCTCTAAGAGGTTGTATTGGAAATTGTTCACCATTTTCTATCTTATAGACTAAAACAATGATAAATTTATCAAGCATGCGTGATCAATTGATCATTGATCTTATCTTTCAGCTGTCTACTGCATGCATGATTTCCCTCTGAAAGGGAGATCAACATTACTCCATTAGGCCTTTCTTCGCTGCTCTTAATCCTGCCATCTTCAGTTTATAAACGATCAAGCCGTCTCCTGTAGGGGACAGGTACAGACTGATGGCCTGTTTGTAATGACCACCCCTCCTTGCTGTTCCCATGGAAACCACAGCAGCTGCCTGGCGCCCATATGTTGCTAGTCAATACCTGGATCAATAGAGTGCTGCACACACATCACAAGCTATTTTCAAGATTGCAGTGAAGCGGTTTTAGCTCTAAATTTCATTCTTTATCATATTAATAAAATACTTTGAAAGGAAGTGTTATGGGAAGCCCTCAATAAATAGGGGAAGGGCAGGATTTGTTTTTAGGTGCCTGTATCAACTTTAATCCGGAGCAGCACTGTAGGACAGATTTGAGTTACTGATGTTTCGGTTTAATGATAAAAGGTTTCCATTAGTGTAGCTATTGTGTCTGAGTCTTAGTCAGCAGACTAATTTTGATGTGTGCTTGAGGTTAGATGACAGAGAGTGCAACAAATCTACTGATCCTGTGGTCATTAAAGTAAAGTGCAAAGTGGTGGACTACAGGTCGGGAAGTTGCACCCTGTGGAGTTTTGTTTACATTCAGGGTTTCTCACCAAAACACGCTGTATGTATCCTTGAGGTCTAACAAACGTGCTAAATGCATTTCCTTTCTCATAAAACATTTGAGGAGTCGGTTTTTGGAATAATTTGAAAACTACATTATTTAGCAGTTTTCTTCTTCCTTGTCTTTGTTGGTTACACACCTCTTAGCACGTACATCCCCACCTGTAGATCAGTCGAACAGCCCGAAGCCGTCTGCTTGACCGTGTATTGCGTCACCATGTGCATGTTCATGGGCATCCTTATGCGTGTGCACCAGATAGTCTCTTAAAAACATTGCTCCATAGTGCTACTAATGGTCAAAAACTCCACAGGGTACCTTTTTAAAGAATGAGGGTGTAGTGCATTCAGAAAGTATTTTATACTCCAGGATTTTACGTTTTTTTTACATTTAGATTTTACATTTCAAGTCAAAATAAAATATACTGTTTTTGATTTAATAACTGGTAGACTCCAGCCGGATCATGTTTGCCACTGGGTTAAGTGCCTGAGTGACTTTGACTGATAACCTCTTGCTCCCAAACCCTCTGTCCCTCCACTGTGGCCAAATAAAGATCAAAATGCAAAGAAACATAAAAGCCTCGGGTGGGGTTCACAAGAGCACAGCACATTCTGTAATTTGGAAAAAAGGAAAATGGAAACACCAAACGCCTTCCAATAGCTCTGAGCTAACTGGGCAAGAGGGATGACTGACACATTTACAGTCACAGGGCATCATGCCAGATTCTGTTGTTTCAGGACGCAAAAATTTAATTGTTCACCTATTCAGAAACTCGAGAGTTCTCAAGACTCAAGGAAGATCGAAGAACCAGTTAAAGGAGCCACATGAAGACTCATTCTAGATGGGACCCTGCTTTAAAACGACAAATGTGACAGTTTCCCCGCAGGACCTTAAGCATACAACAAAATCAACAATAGAATAGTTATAAAACAGCCAGGAGCTCTCAAGTCCCTCGACAGGCCTAGTCCAAGCCCAGACTAGAATACCATTGAAAGTATGCAGTATGACAGGATGATTAGCTACAGATAGACACGCCCCTCATCCAACTCAGTCCAGTTTCAGTAAATCAGCGTGGACAAAGAGGGGAAGTGCCCAAATCCAGACGTATCCAAGGTGACTCAAAGCCTCCCAGAGGTGGTATCAGATGATACTTTTGTAACCACGCAAAATGTGGAAATAACAGTGGAAGTGTTTGTGACAGCAGCGTAGTATACCTTGACCTTTGCATGAGTTTGAGGTGTCAGATGAATCCATACAGCATGGGAGTGGTACAGTTAGACATGTAAAGACACACATGCTGTGACATGCAGTCAAGATAAGAGCAAGCTTTGTCTCCCAAACTGTTAAAGTGCTGCAGGTGCTGCAGGTGTCGCCGGGAGATAAATGTCATTGTGAGCTTCGTCCAGGTTTGTATAAGGAAAGATGATGCTCTGCAATCACCAGCTGGCTTTGTGAACTGAACAATGAGGATTCCCTTTCTTAGTGGATGGATGCTTAATCCTCTATTCAGCATATACAAGACACGCACATTTGGACGTTCATATACATGCACACAGGCTTGCTAACCTTGCCCTTTACTAGTTTTATCCTGGTTTGTTGTCACGTTTTACTTGGTTTGAGCCACACAGAAGAAAGTGGAGAGTAATAGATAGAAATTAAGATCCTCAAGGTGATGAGGTGTGGATATTGAACCCCTTTAATGTGTCATTGAAGTCTTTTGGTGCTGAAGAACATGGTCTTAGGCTTCAGTCAGAGGATAATAAGAGGTGAGCAGGTGCTGAAGAGATTTTTAATGTCTGAGGCACAGAATGACAAAAAGAGGGTAAAGACAGATGTGGAGAGCAGATTGTTAACAGCAGAGGTTATTGTTCCATGATGTGTTTTTAGTTACCCGAATGAAAAAATATTCATGAGTCAATGGCCCAGTTATGTGCTTAACTGAACCAAGCAGCATAGTTTGCATGCATTTTGAATAGATCAGATCCTCAACTAGATCCTCTGCTCTCTCATGGTAAATTAACTTTAATGCCCTTAGTGGAGATTTTGACTTAAACCTGTATTAACTCATTTATTTGGCCACTTGGGGGCAGCAAAAACAAGCTGTAAATCTTATCACCTGTATAGCATCACCTTTTAAGTGGATATAGCAACCTTGTTAGCAGTTGCTTGTTATTTACACATCTAGCAGATATATGGAGCAATATTAGAGTTGTGTTTCTGGCCATCTGATGAATGTAAGACCCAATATTCACTCTCTTTTAGCTCTGTTTTTGGTCTCCACCAACTTCTGAGGGAAATATCAGGCTCTTTAGCTGCTAAATGCTCTAAAACCAAAACAGTGAGCTGAAAGATGCTAAAACTAAACTGTAGTCTCTCACAGGTTAAAATTCACCTCCTTGAAGCCCCCCACCCCCACCCCCCTAACAGTTGATGTAGCCCCTTTATGGATTTGTCATAATGCGTCACAACTTTATTGTTAACCCTGTGGTGAAATCTTTGTGGATTTGACATCAGTTACAACCTTAAATTGAACACTGACACTGCAACAATGAACAATTTCCTGTTTGGGGGTTCATGTATTATGCATTCTTATTCTCTGTCCCTTAAATGATCTCTGTTCCAATCAGACTGCTTACCACATATTTTCTCCGCAGCTACGTATTGAAATCATTGCTTTAGTGGTAAAACTGGGGGATATAAACAGAAAATACCATCAAATGCAATTGTTCCCACAAATATATTTTAAACAATTGTAAACCTAATACCCCTGCCTGTGAAAATTTGCCCAAATATTTCTTTGACCTGCATTCACACTTTGACAAGCTTCTTTGAGCAAAAGCCCAGAAGTGTTGGCAACAAATGTGCAGTTTGCAACAGATGATGTGTGGAAACATTCCTTCATTTGTTCTGGTTTTCATTTGTGAGGTGTGACTTTTTAACTGATGGCAGAGTGCAACAAGATGTCAAGTGGAGTCAAAATTTCGCTTGTAATTTAAATTCCCATGCTGCAGTGATATAGTATCAATTGGGACACAGTTACAGTTCATTAACACTGAAAGATCTTGCTGTGTACTGTAAAAATAAAAAATAAAAAGTTAAAATGGG